>PVJX010008360.1:5219-66109 GCA_004027295.1 Dolichotis patagonum
CAGGCGCGTAAGCCCCTGAGCTAAATCCCCGGCCCAATATTGTCATTCTTGACTTTGTCTTTCTTCCTCACCAGTTATTAAGTCATAATGCTCTTAAATTTCTTTGTAGACTGATACTGTGGTCTCCCAATCTTAAACCTATACTATAGTAGTAAACCTTTTTTTTTTTTTTTTTTTTTGGTGGGGTCTGAGGATTGAACCCTGGGCTTCATGCATTCTAGACAAGTGCCCTATCCCAGAGCTCCATCCTTAGCCCTACTGAATTTTTTTTTTTTTTTTACTCTTCTTTCCTTTCTACCTGGTATGCCACCAAGGACTAGTTTTCTAAGTTACCAGGTTGAAACTATCATCTACATTGCTCAAAAAATCTTCATTTAGAGGTTGGATCAACTCATTGTTAGCTTAAGACTTAAGACCTACTACAGTAATCCTTTCCCTGCCTCTCAGCTTTGTCTTATAGTTTCTCTCATGAATAAACCTTTTATTTCCAGCTGGACTGTCTCCTTGTAAATCTTCTTTGGTTTTCTGCCACCATGCTCCTGGCCACACTGCTCTCTAGGGTAAATTCGTGTTAGCCCTACTTTTTGCCTGTTTATGTGGAACTCTTCCTTTAGTGGTCACTACTTCTTGAGACCTTTCTTAGCCACTTGATTGATTATTTCTGCCTCTGAACTCCTAAAGTTCTAATTGGATACAGCAATTAGAGTATTTATGATTTTTTCACATGTCTAGTTATATCCTTTATCTAGAAATATATAATAAGCTGTTTGAGATCAAGGTGACTTTTTATTTCTGTGTGCTTATGAGCACAGGACAAAAGGGCTCAGTATGTGTTTTTTTAAGATACAGAAGTAGCAGGCTTAGTAAAATGGCCCATGGATAAAAGTAGTTAATAAGATCTCAAAGAATTTAAGGCTCCCTTTAAAAAACAAAATGCTTTTGGGGCCGGGGGTTTAGCTTAGTGGCACAAGCACTTGCCTGGCAAGCGTGAGGTCGTGAGTTCAATCCCTGGTACTCTCCCCCCAAAAAAAGCTTGTGAAAGAAAATGATGATGATTTTCAAGAAAATCAGCAACTCTGTTTATTTTTTTTTATTTTTTAATTTTATTTTAAAAGGGAGTAAAATCAAACACAACAAAACAAAACAAAACAGAACGGGACATAAAAAAGCATAAACTTCAAAGCCAGACAACCAGAGATCCTTACTATCTGTCATATTGTCTCTTGTTTTCCTCCAAATGGCTGTCCTTATCTTTGCATATGGAGAGCTCATACCAAATAACATAGCCAACCTTCTCACAGGATGTGTAGTTCACTGGCTCCCACTTGCAAGGCAGTGGGAAAGGGGAAAGGGGGACACGGGATGGGGGACAGGATGGCAAAAGATGTCTGATTCTCAGCCCACACGCAGGCAGGATCACAGTCGCCCCCAGAGACGGGAAGAATTCCTTGTTCTCCCGGCACCCCGAGTCAACCGCACGGTGCAGGTCCCAATGTGCCAGGGTCTCTCTCCTTCAGGCCGCCAAAAGTCGGCCACACTCTCAGCCGCCCCCCAAAGAGGGGAAGAGCTCCTTGTTCTCCTGGCACCCCGAGTCAACTACATGGTGCAGGTCCCAAGGTGCCAGGGTCTCTCCCCTGCAGGGCCCCCAAAGTCCGCCATGCTCACCTGCTATTTCTTTCTGATGAATTGGCCATTCCATTTCCAAAGTTCTGAAATGGCCAACAGACCACAGAAAGAATTCTCTTTAGGCTCCTGTTTGAAACCAGCAGCTACAGCAATCTGCTGGCCTTCAGGGCCATTTTTTTTTTTTTTAAATCAGTACTGGGGATCAAGCTCATGACTGCGCACTTGCAAGGCAGGCACTTATGCTGCTGAGCTGAATCTCCAGCCCCAGTTGGGAATTTTTAAGGATATAATTTTGTTTTTAATGGGAATTGAAGTCTAAATAATCTGGGTTAATATGGAATTTCAACTTCTTGCTTAATTTCCTTAGCGCCAGCAGAAACTTCAAAAGGAACGCCTCATGAATGACTTCTCTGCAGCCTTGAACAATTTCCAGGCGGTGCAGAGAAGGGTATCTGAGAAGGAAAAGGAGAGTATTGCGAGAGCCAGAGCTGGATCACGTCTTTCTGTAAGTCGATTCTCAAGATCTTTGCAATTTCAGGGTTTGTTTTCCCAATAATCCCCAACCCTTAGGCCATTGGCCTTTGTTTACTCTTCTCCAAAATAAAAGATACACGTGAGCTGGTATGAAAATGTCAGATTTGTGTGACCTGTGTAAAAAGTATGTAGACAATTGAAGAATAGCCTGAAACACACACGAGGGTTAAGGATACGGAAGGTAGAGTTATGTGCAATTTTCTTTTTGATTTTGTTATATTGATCTTACATTTTTAAAAAAAGAATCAGCTTCCTAGAATATAATATGTTATTTAGATTAGCTCTTTTTTGAAAAGAATTACCGGCCAGGGATTTAGCTCAGCGGCATAAGCACCTGCCTGGTAAGTGTAAGGATGTGAGTTCAATCCCTGGTACAAAAAAAAAAAAAAAAAAGAAAAGAAAAGAATTATCAAATTCTGGAATTTAAAGAAACTTCATAGTAGCAAAGACCCATAAAAATACTAATGTAAAAAATCTCAGCGAGAGGTAAGCAGTGCACTGTGCTGAGTTGCACTGAATACATTTGCTGGGACAGACTTCAACTTCAGGTTTGACGCGCTGGGGGATGGAGAGGATAAAAGTCAAAGCCCAGGTCCATGTGAGGTGGAGGATATAAAAGATTCTCTTCAAAGTAGGGTGGACTTTAAAAGATTATAGCCTTGGGGTAAGCCAAAAGTAGTCTGTCTTTCCCCCAGCGGTCTACAAAAAAGTTACTTTAGCACTGAACTGAGCAGGTATAGAGAAGGGCAGAAGGGCAGGGTTGGGGGGAGCCATGGTCACCTTCAGGCAGGTAACACTGTATTGCCCAAATTTGCACCACGTAAGTGGTCCAGAGCTTCAGGTTTCAAGTGGACCTGGAAGGAATCCCTCCAGTAGTTTCTCAACTGCAGTGCCTAGCACCTGATTAAAAATAGTACATAGAGACAGGTGTGGTAGTGCACATCTATAATCCCAGCACTCTGGAGGCTGAGGCAGGAGGGACACCATGAGTTCCAGACCAGTCTAGGCTACATAGCAAGACCCTATTCCCCCAGCCCCCCGCAAAAAAAGATACGCAAAGAAACAAATTTTAAAAATAAAGAAACAAGCTGGGAAGATGACGGAGCAGTAAGCAGCAGCAAAAACAGCCTCCCTGAGTGTCACCATCCAGACACTGGAATATAACATCATGAGGAAGACAAGAAGGAAGGACGTGGGTCCTCTGGACGCAGGAAGAGTCTGAAGAGTGAATTGAAGCCCACAGAGAGAGTAAAAAGAAAAACTTCGGTGAAGAAGGTGGTAGCTGGGGGCAGGACTCATTGTGGGAGAGGAGCTGTTGGAACCTGGGGATGCGTGGTCACAGTCACAGTGGTGGCTGGTTACCCTAAAGGCTCTGCAGAGAGACATGGCAGTGGAGAGGTGCAGCGGATGTGGAGGAGTGCACTGGCTGGTGGTGAGTGCAGAGGACTCAGTCCTCCTACAAGAGAGAGCAATTGGCCGGGAGCCGTTTTGGGCTGGATAAACCTGGAACTAGAACTCCTGCCAGCTTCCTCCAGCAGCTCCTAGCTGGGCACAGACCCATGGAAATTGCTTGCACTGTGGCAAGCCCAATGAGTCTGGTCTTAGGGCAGGCCTGCAAAGGTCATCTGCTACTCTGCCGTAAAGCAACTGCTGGCTTGCTGGGATACAGTGGCACAATTTGGGACTCTATCTCCATAGGCTGTGCACTAGTGAACACAGAGAGAATCCTGGAAGTGGACTATTTGGTTTTATTTTCTTGTTTGTTTTATTCAGTTTCTTTTTTATTTCTCTTTCTCTTTCATTTTTTTTTATGAGTATGAGAGTGACTCCTAACCTCTTTGTGGGTATGGTTCTGTTCTGTTCTTTTATCTCTTCCAGCTCTCTTTTTCTTCAGTCTTCTGCTCCCATTTCCCCAAGTTGGCAGGATCCATCTTTGTCCTCCAACCTTACTTGTAATCTCTTTCTCTTCTTCTACTTCTCTATGTTCTCCTTAATCCATTTTAAATTTTAACCAAGGGCAAAATTAACACATTATGGACTTACATATTTCATATAATTATCAGATTTTTACATTTTGTTATAGAATCCCAAATCTAGTGCATACAGTTAAAAGTTGCAAATTAAAGGTGGGCTCAGTTTGGTACCACTACAACCAAAATTGACATAATTGTTCTAAACAGCTGTTGGCCCTGATAATCCATGACTGAGATTAACTAAGGGTCACAGAAAATACTGTGGCACAGTGCCAAGAACCAGGGACTAGGCCAAACAAGCAAGAACTTCTCATCTCCAACATACTGAAGAGATAAGATCTTCCAACCAATATAAAACCTCAAAACCAGTTACACCTGTAAGATACCTCAGAGAAGTAATCACCTAAGTGTCCTAAATGTCACCAATAAAGCAACCCACCATAGGCAATTTACAACCATCACCTCAGGAATTAAGTTAAAAAAAGAAATGAGAAGATACTTAAGATGCAACCTCAGATACCCAGTTCACCAAAGGCAAAACCCAGGGGGCAGTGAGGTGGAACAATCTGAAAGCTCCCAACCAGGTCTCACTAAAGTGGTAACAGCAAAGCAATTGAATGAGGCTCTGGAAAAAAATGAAATCAGAAATAATTTCTCACATAACTGCAGAGATTACCAAAATACATACCACGCTTAGTGATGTTAGAGCAGACATAGACAAAAAAATAAACAAATTATATTGAACAAGAACTAAGAGAAACAGTGGTAAAGTGAAATATACCTATAATAGTCTGTGTAGAGCTGGAGATGTAGCACAGTGGTAGAACTCTTGTTTAGCCTTACCAAACCTCTGAGTTGCATCCCTGCACTGCATTAAAAAATGAAACAAAACATT
The DNA here is from genome assembly GCA_004027295.1 of Dolichotis patagonum. Lineage (NCBI taxonomy): Eukaryota > Metazoa > Chordata > Mammalia > Rodentia > Caviidae > Dolichotis > Dolichotis patagonum. Next base: position 10,248 of record PVJX010008360.1, read on the forward strand.
TTGTGTATTAGGATTAAAGAACAGTGATATTTATTGTGTTTAAAAATTTAGTGGCATGTGCAAGGCTGAAGAAAGAGGGTAGCAAGTTCTAGCCCAATCTGGGCAGCTTAATAACTTAATTAGACCCTATGTCAAAGGGTTGGGGTTGTAGTTTAGAGCAAAGGCTCTGAGTTCAATACTCAGTACTGCTAAAAAAAAGAAAGAAAGAATAAAAAAATAAACTTAAAAAGACTTGGTAAAAGCAGGAAACTATGAAAAGCTTTTTAAAAAAAGTATCAAAAGAATTTTCTTTTTGTGTTTTGTTTTTTGAGACAGGATCTCACTATGTAGTTCAGGCTGGCCTTAAACTAGATTTGATCCTCCTGCCTTGGCCTCCCAAGTGCTGGGGTTACAGGCATGTGCCACTATGCCTGGTGAGAGTTAATAAAATTGAAACATATAACATGGAAATAAATTTAATGGATGACAGTTTAACTAGAAAGTTGATTAATTTGTCCCCCAGCATGTAATACAGGATAGAAAGTTAAATAAGGAAGAAAGATTATAAGAAATGGAGAATATAGTGAAAATATGTATTATTTTAATTGGGATTAAAGAAAGAGAGTAGCACAATTTTAGAGATATTTGAAGAGATAATGGCTGATATGCCCAAACTGATGAATAGACAGTTTTAAGAAGTCTAATGGTCTCAGACTGGGAATTTAGCTCAGCGGCATAAACGTCTGCTTTGCAAGTGTGTAGTCGTGAGTTCGATCCCCGGTACCAATTAAAAAAAAAAAGAAGTCTAATAGTTTCAAGCAGGTTAAATTTTAAACTGTTGTCCAAACACCAAAGACAAAGAGAAAATTGTAAAAGTCAGTGGAAAAGCAATAGAATGCTTCAGAGGTCAGTAGTGGTGGAAGCCAATCTAATCCTGTTGTGAGTGTTAATGAGGGACAGTAAATGCCTCCCTAGGATTCTAAACTGGTGAAAATACGTTTTCTCAGGGAGGGATGATCAGACATTTTCAGGCAAGTGTCTGACCAGTGAACCTTACTAGAGAGCTCTGAAGGGTATACTGTACTTTGAACAGAAGGAAAGTGATGCCCAAAAGACAATCTGCAAAACAAAGAGTGGAGAGTAGAGAAAGTAAAGATATACAAAGATAAACTGCAGACAGGGAGAAGAGCTTCCTGTGTGAGGCCAAGCCCAAGGAGCAATATGTGGGATATATGAGCCCAGGGTTTCCACGGACCACTGCTGGAAAGTACTGCCCAAGGGAGGAGCAGTTCTCAAACTTCATGCTCTCAGGACCCTATTACACTGTCTGTCTGTCTCTCTGTCTATCTATGAATCATCTATTCATCCATCTACCTATCTATTCATCCAATCATGTTTTTGTGGTCCTAGCACATGCCTGTAATCCTAGCACTTGGGAGGCATGGGCTACATAGGAACTTCAAGGCCAGCCTGAGCTACGTAGTGAGACTGTCCCGCCACCCCAAAATAAAATAAAAATAAAAAATAAAAACCAAACGCTGTCCCTTGTTTTTCTCGATAGATATATTTTCAAAAGTTTTCTGCCAGATACTCATCTATAAACTATGTATGTATTTATAAAAGTTTTATAACCTTTTAAATAAGTTTTATAAAACCATATTGAATAAATAAAAATATTTTCTAAAAACATGGGTATCCTGCAAGTCAATTCACAAGTACTTCTCCTGGAAATAAACACTGTACTTCTGTGTACAACAGAAGCATATATATACATCCTATTTCATCATATACAGAATATTAACAAGGCATGTATTAAAGGTTGAGATTTAATCAATTTATATAGTTTTATCAAAGAAAAACTGGCTTTTAAAAAATGCATTATTGGGGGTTGTACACAGGGCCTTTGCACTAAGCTATATCCCCAGCCCTATTTTGACTTTTTTTTTGAAACAGCCTCACAAAGCCTCTTAAGTTGCCTAGGATAGATTTGAATTTATGATCCTCTTGCTTCAGCCTCACTGTTATAGTTGATACATTGTATCAACTTGAGAAGTTTAGAAGTTTAACTGAGAGACTCAGCAGGGCTATTTACTTCCTAAATATCCTCATCCTGTGCAAAGAGGGCAAGGAGATCTTTTTTTTGAGTGCTATACCCACCTTGGTGGTGGTGGGGTGCCTGTGTGCAGTATAAGGGAGGAAAAGAGGCTTGTTTTCCTCCTTTTTGCTCTGGCTGCTGTCTTAAAGTGTTGCCCCTGTGCCATGCCATCCTGCCTTGGAGCCAGCTGATTATGGACTGAAACCTCCACAGTGAGCTAAATAAACCTTTGCTTCCTTCATTTTGGGTGTCAGGTACTTTATCCCAGCAACGAGAAAAAAGTAACCCAGACACAGTACTGGGATTACAGGTGTGTACCACTGCATCTGACTTATTTTTATTTTTGGACTATGTGTGCATAGTGATAAAGAAGGCGGTAATACAGTAATGCCGGTGTAGTTTAGTGCTGCGGCCTTGAGCTATCGTTTCCACCATCCTTTTGATCCCATGAGTGTAGATGTCAACAGTAAAAAGGTAAATAAACATATTTGTATTATTTCAAATAGTGGTCAAACAAATGAAAAGATCCTCAATTTTTTTTGGCAGGGCCAGGGATTCTACCCAGGGCCTTTGAAATGAGCCCTTTCCCCAGGCCCTCCCTCCTTTTTTTTTTTTTTTTTTGAGACAGGGTTCTCACTATGTAGTGCATGCTGTCCTTGAACTCACCTTGTAGTCCAGACTGACTTCGAACTCAAGGTAGTCCTCCTACCTCAGCCTCCTGAGTGTTGGTACTATAGGTGTGCCCCACTATGCCCAGCCCCAACTCTTTTTTGAATTTTTATTTGTTTGAGACAAGGTCTTGCTAAGTCTCTGAAATTCAATCCTCCTGCCTCAGGCTCCCAGAATGCCAGATTATAGATGTGCATCTGTATACCTGACTTAGCACTCAACTTCTTAGTAGGCCATGGACTCTGTAAATAAAAACAAAGATGGAATACTTATTGATGGGGAAGGCAAAAGTTTTTAAGTTCTATGAATACTGGGTGCGATTCTTATGTTGTTGTTACTGATGTATCAGCAACTTTGCTGTTTGGCCCAGGGTAATATGAATTGGAGCAACCACTGTGAAATACACTTTTTAGCTGTATTTTCTGAGACAGGCTTATCTATGACCCAGAAGTTCTACTGTAGAAAAACCTGTAAATCTGTATATCAGGATGGATGTCCAAGAATGTTCATAGCAGCATTACTTGTAATAGTCAAAAATTGGAAACATTAGCAAATAAAGTAGAATAAAATAAATTGGAAATATTGAAAACATTCAGGCTGAGGCTATAGCGCATTTGCATTGCATACATGAGGCCCTGGCTTTGATTCCTATTGGCACACATACAAAAAGGAAACATTCAGATGCCTTTGAACAGTAGAATAAACACACTGTGACCCTTGTTTCAAAAAGGGGGCAAGGATGTAGCTTAACACAAAGGCCCTGGATTCAACCCCCACTATTACCCAAAAAAGAAAAAAAAAAAAAAAAAAAGCCAGGGCACAGTGACCAGATGTCCCTGCTGTTTAGAAGGTTGATGCAGAAGGGTTGCTGAATCCAAGACTTTGAGACCAAGCTGGGCAATATAATAAGATCTCCTAGTGAAAAAACAAAAAAACTTACTCACATTAAAAAAAGGGAAAGCCAGACGTGGAGGTGCACATCTGATCCTAGCACTTGAGAGGATTGCCATGAATTCAAGGCCAGCCTGTGCTACACAGTGAGTTCAAGCCAACCTGGAATGCGTAGCGAGACCTGTCTCAAAAATAAAATAAAATGAGATAAAATAAAATAAAATAAAATAAAATAAAGCACAGTGTTCCCATGGAGTGAGCAGAATTTTGAAATTTTCTTTTTGTTTATCTTCTGTTACTGTTATAAAAAGGATGAGTCTGGAGCACCCAGTGTGGCGACATGTGCCTATGATCCCCTGCACTCAGGAGGCTGAAGCAGAGGATTATTTGACACCAGCCTCAACTACAGAGTGAGGGCCTGTCTCAATAAATAAAATAAAAATAAAATAAAAATAAAATAAAGCAAGTTGGGTTTTATTTTTTAAAATCTTAATTTGTTTTTAAATTATAAGTGTCAGACATGCATTAAACTGATTTTTGAAGTTAGTTTGCCACTTGAGTACCTAATGCACTATAAATGTACATTTAAAAAAAATCTTTACAGGTTCTCAAGTTTTTTTCTGGCACATTTTCAGTCCTTCTCTTTACCTTCATCCGCCTTTTAAAACAGGCTATCATCATCATCATCATCATCATCATCATCATCATCGACATCACTACCACTGTCCCTGCTCCTCCTCATTTTCCTGTCTGTTCTGTTCATTTTCTCCGTTTCTGCTCTGGACCCAGACTGGAATACGAATTTGCTCTGAGCCCCTTCGCGCCTGCTTTTTAGTTGAGACAGATTGCTAGAGTCCTGCATCATTTTCCAGATCCTACAGGAGCCAAGGGATGTCACTTTATGCTGTTTTGTGTGTCTGTCTGTGACCCGTTTCTGGATAACATCACTAATAATGCCATCTGCTTTCTAGACAGAAGAGAGACAAAGAGAGGAGCAGCTCGTCTCATTTGACAGGTAAAGAATTATTCATTCAAACTGGTGGGTGTTTCCATCTTTAATTTTAAAATAGCAACACGGAAAAAAAGAAAAAATAAAGGTGGACTAGGGCAAATTTGTCATCCAAAAAATATAATTAAACAGTCAAGATTACAGACTTTTCTTTTTTTTTTTTTTTTTTGGTACCGGGGATCAAACTCATGACCTCGTGCTTGCCAGGCAGGCACTTAAGCCACTGAGCTAAATCCCCGGCCCCATTACAGACTTTTCTAAGGTCTTTAAATTATAATTGCAAGCACGTGGTTGTGAGTTCAATCCCCGGCACCAAAAATAAATGAATGAATGAATGAAGAAATAAATAAAGATATTATAAAAATTCTAAGAAACTCCCAATATTTGTGTGGGAAAGAAAGTTTGACTTTCCAGGAATAAGTACAATCTCACAAGTCTACAGATTAGGAAGACTTGGTTATTCTACCTGTAATTTAGATACAAAATTTTCAACGTTCATGAACCTTTGTTTATTTACCTCTGAAATGAGGCTAATCATCCTTGGGAATAGGAGGAAAAGCAATTTGTTTTCTTTTTCTTTTTCTTTTTCTTTTTTTCCCTCTGGGAATTGAACTCAGGACCTTGCGCTTGCCAAGCAGACAATTTGTTTTTGAAAGATGTTTCCCTTCTTCAGTCTAATCCATTGGTATATGTTCATGTTACTAGTTTGACATTTAAAAATGTCTTATCATAGATATGTATCCATTTCCCCCACTACCATGTGAATACCACAGAGGCCTCGAGAACTCTGTCTTACTGTTTTGTATCTCCAGGACAGGGAAGACGTTTTTAAAAATATTGTGGAGCTGGATGTGATGGCACATACCTGTAATTGTAGTACTTGGGAGACTGAAGGAGGAAGATTGTGAGTTTGAGTTCACCCTGGGCTACATGAGTTGAAGGCATGCCTACATTGTATAATAAGAGCCTGTCTCAAAAACCTAAAGTTTGTGGGGCACGGTGGCATATGTTTGTAATTCTGTACTAGGGAGGTTGAGGCATGAGGATTGCCATGAGTTTGAGGCTAGCCTGGGCTACATGGTAAATTCAAAGCCGTCTCAAACAAAAAGTAAAACAACCCCAAAATGACATAAATATATGTACTTTTCAGAAATACATAAAACTGGATTTTTTAAAGTTTTTCGGAAAGACAGGGTCTTGACGCATAACCCAGGATGGTCTTTTGTTTGTTTTGTTTTGTTTTTTGAGACAGTTTGGGCTGGTTTTGAACTCATTTTGTAGCCCAGGCTGGCCTTGAACTCAAAGCACTCCTCTTGCCTTAGTCTCCCCAAGTGCTGGGATTACAAGCTTATGCCACCACACCTGGCATCAGGCTGGTCTTATATACTATATTCACTTTGCAACCCAGCATGGCCTCAAACTCACTGCAGGCTTCCTGTCTCTGCCTCCTGAGCACTGGGATTATAGGGTGCACGACTACAGCGGGCTGATACTGGATTTTCCAGGTGTTCTGTCTAGCATCATAAGTAATACACTTTGCTAAATATTTGAGTTACATTTTGCTGGTTTTACTTTGATTTCCTGTTATAAGTTATACAATATAACCCAAAACATAACCTAAAGGAAATCCTCCAAAACCAGGAGTTGTGATTCTGTTAAATAAATTGGTGAAGCTGGGCATAGTGGCACACACCTGTAATCCCAGCACCTCAGAGGTCTGAGGCAGGAGGATCACCACATGTTCTAGACCAGCCTGGGCTACATAGTTAGCTCAAGGCCAGCCTGAACTACATAGTGAGCCTCTATCTCAAGAAACAAAAACAATAATAATAATAAAGTAAATTAAATGGGGAAACACTGGCAGGTCACATAGCTGCTCACCTCTACCAATACAACTTGCCCTTCAAGAGTGGCTCAGGAGAAGATGGGGTGAGTGCAATTTGCTGAGTTCAGATCACAGGATGAACAAGGTTGCAATGTCCCCCTAAGTAGAAAAGGCAAAAGTCGCATCCCCCATAGTTCTGCTGCTCAGTTTTACCTGTGGAGATTGAGACTTTTCCTGGCATATCAGATCTTTACCTCTGGATGTGGAACAGTGTGCCCTTTAGGACTTTGAATTGTAGAGCAACTGGGGTCCTGGTTGTGTGTTTGCATAGGTTCTGCTGGCAGTGGAGATGGAGCTGTATCTCATCCTACCTTAGGCAGGTGGACTCAGCTAGCATGCTTGTCTCCCTGCAGCCATGAGGAGTGGAACCAGATGCAGAGCCAAGAGGACGAGGCAGCCATCACTGAGCAGGACCTGGAACTTATTAAGGAGAGGGAAACAGCAATTCGGCAGTTAGAGGTGAGAGCCAGGTCATGTTCTTGTTTGACTCATTCTGTGTGCAGGTATCTGGACCTTCTAGTATGAATTTTCTCCCAGTTATAATGAAGAAGCATGAAATGAGCCATTGTGTTATGTCTCAATTTAGTCCTGGTGAATTTGCACAGCTGTGATGTGAGGAATATCCAAACCCTTTCCTTCAATTTTATATGATTGTCTTGTTCGTTCTCTCACTTACTTTCACTTTCTCTCTCTCTCTCTCTCTCTCTCTCTCTCTCTCTCTCTCTCTCTCTCATGTATGGTTTTCTTGAGAAATATACATGGAAAACAAAAGCAAGACAGGTACATAATGTGTTAGGCAGAGCTCTGTGGAGAACCCTTTGGTTAGCCTGAATAGCTTAGGATAGAAACACAGCAGGAGTCTTACTCCAGTTTTCTGTATTCTAAAGTCCAATTCCAAGTTAGAAATCTTATCACTTCAGCATCTGAGCAGCTGGACTAGTTTTTGAGGTGCATGTTGATGGGGAAGTCTGTAGACCTTTCTTGCCTGAGTTTCACCTGGAACTTTGCAGTGTCCAGCAAAATCCTAAACCCTGAGTCCCTCCATACATGAAGACAACCGCAGCCCTGGGGAAGAGGGAGGAGAGAAGGGCAGTGGACAAGTGTGCTCCTCAGCCTTTATCTATAGCAGTGGTTCGGCACACTGCACATTAGAATCACCTGCAATAAATAATTTTAAATTATTTTTAATACCCCAGTTCTCTTCCCGGACCACCAATTATTTGAATGGATGATGTGAAATTCCTTTTTTTTTTAGGTTTAAAATGGTAAATATCCACAATCTTATGGTTCAGCCTAATAAATTATAATCCTGGGAGTGAGACTCTGGTATGAATACTTTAAAGCCCCACGTGATTATAATGTGCAGCCAGAATTGAGACCCCTCCCCACCCAAGGCCATCAGTGTCTGCTTTTACATGAGACAGTTTATCTTGAATTAAGCCATTTTGTTGCTTAAAGATAACTGTCTGTCCCTCCTTTCCTTCCTCCCTCCCTCTCTCTCTTGCTTTCCTTCCCCTTCCTCTTTCCATCCCTTTCTCCCTTCCTTCCTTCAGTGCTGAGAATCATCTTTCCTTTATTGTCTTTTTTCACCTAATGCTACTAATCATTGATTAGATATGCTGCTATAGCAGCAAGGAGAGTGAGAGATACAGAACTAAGGAATGGTCCCTTGCAAGCAACATTTCTTTTTTTTTTTTTTTTTTTTTTTTGGTACTGGGGATCGAACTCACGACTGCACGCTTGCAAGGCAGGCGCTTATGCTGCTGAGCTAAATCCCCAGCCCGCAAGCAACATTTCATAGGCTGAGTTTCCTATTGTCTTTCTGCCTGTCCATATGCCTAGATCATTGGCCATTGCCTGTGAGTCAACTAAAATCCAAATGGGGATTTTTTTTTTGTCTTGTTAAGACATGATTTCGAGCCAGTGATGTAGCTTGGTGGCACAGTGCATATCTGGCAAGCTCAAGGTCCTGAGTTCAGTTCCCAGTACCAAAGAAAAACAGAAGACATGGTTTCACCATGCAGTTCAGGTAGGCTTGGAACTCACAGCGGTCCTCTTGCCTCAACCTCTCAAGTTCAGGGGTTATAGGCACGTGCCACCATACCTGGTTTAAAATCCAAATGGGATTGACTTCCATAGCAGCAAGGAAAACAGGATTCCGTTCAGCCCATCAAGCTGATTTGTTTTTACCTTACTCATTTGGAGTAGAAGCCTTACAAATGGGATGATGGCCTTTCACCCTAGAACTGCCATCCATAGACTAAAGAGCTTTGTTGCTGAGTTGAGTTGAAAGCTGTTTATAGCCAGGGATTCAGCTCAGTTGGTTTAAGCGCCTGCCTTGCAAGCGCATGGTTGTGAGTTCAATCCCTGTGTACCAAAAAAAAAAAAAAAGAAGAAGAAGAAGAAGAAGGAGAAGGAGAAGAAGAAGGAGAAGAAGAAAGCTGTTTATAGGACGCTGTCCCAGTGACAGCAGAACCTAGCAGCCCCTCACAGAGTTCCACAGTCAGTCTGGTAGCAAAGAGGCTTCCTGCCTGTAAATATATCCTCCTTGCATTCTCCAGTAGCAGGATCCTGAATCAACTTAAATTCTGTAGTCCCAGGTCCCAGTAGTCGTTGTTGGAAGGCACTCACAGACTTTTACCATAATGCTCAATTTTAGCTCCAAACCAAGAGAGCTATTACACTAAGAATTTGTCCTCCCTAGCGTACCGGCTTCTATTGTATGTCATTTGGGCTTAGGTGATCTTACTGGTTCTTGCATAGCATGTCCAATTAATATTGTGTGCATCAGAGATGGTGGCACACACCTGTAATCCCAGTCACTCAGAAGGCTGTGGTAGCAGTATAGAGATCCCTTCTTGAACCTTGTCTTAGTCCAGGAAGTTTATATTTGTAATCCCATGGAAAAGTTATTGGAATTCCAATAAATTAATTCCAATCTACCAATTCAGTGTGACCCACAGCAGGAATAAAGACAACAAGACTTATTTATAGTTATGGGGAGTCAAGGAGTTCTAAGTCCAGCCAGATTTGTGGGAACAAAGGCCTTGATCCAGGGTCCAACCCGGATTTTATTAATTTGTGAAGAAAGGAGTGGGTTGAGGAGTGACTGTGAGAATGGTGGGAAATATGTGAGTGCTGTGAGGTGAGCTAGGTAGGAGGCCTGAAATCACCTCTTCAATATGCAGAGAAGGACATGCAGAAAAACCAATTTGCGTAACATAATTGAGGTAGCATTTAATGTTTTGAGGTTGGTGTTTCAGTTCTGATGTGTAAACTTTTGTGCCCTGGGAAGTCATAGCCTCTTATCTGGAGGCTCATCCCAGTTGACAGTTGTGGCTCTTCATCCCACCCTGTTCAACCATGTTTTGGGGGAGTTACAAGGCGGGGAAACAGCAATTGTCATCTAGCTTCAAAAATTACGAATCAGCACCTCAGCTAGCCCTATTTATACTGCTTAAAGCCAATTGAAGGGAAAAGGAAATGGCCTTTGTACTTACCAATACATGGAGATAGGGCAAGATTTAGCCAAAATGGAGATCATTGCTCTTTGGTCAAGAGTTATCCAATTGGTCCTCCATATAGCAGGACAAGTTCAAAACCAGCCTAGGCAATTTATAACTTAGCAAGATTGTATCTCAAAATAAAAAAGGGCTAGGAATGTAGTTCAGTGGCAGAGCACTTACCTAACACGGGCTAGGTTCAGTCCCCAGCACCACAAAAATTGTTTAATGAGCTCCTTTACATGTCTTTTGTTTTATAATATTAGGTAGATAGATGATTTTCTGTTACAGAGAAAGTATGCTTTCTAGAGCTTTAAAAACATATATAAGAGCCAGGCGTGGTGTCACATACCTGTAATTCCAGCACTCAGGAGGCTGAGACAGGAGGATTGTCATGAGTTTGAGGCCATCCTACACTACACAGTGAGTTCAAGGCCAGCCTGAACTACATAGCAAGATCCTGTCTCAAAAAACAAAACAAAGCAAAGCTATACCGTAGGCATAGCTGAATGGTATATAGCAGTTGCCTGGCATGCATAAAATCCTGGGTTCAAGTCCTAGCACCACAAAACCCAAACAAAAATGCTGTGGTATGTTCATCAGTAAGTAAAGGAATCTTTAACATGTTGCTTGTTTTTCTTTTTTTAGGCTGACATTTTGGACGTCAATCAGATATTCAAAGATTTGGCTATGATGATCCATGACCAGGGTGATCTGATTGGTATGTATTAATGATACTTGTAACTTCAAGGTGAGTTGAAAGTATTTTTGTCCAAAGAAATCAATGAGACATGAAGTTTAGGAATATCATTTAAGAATTATCGAATTCATTTTCTTAAACACTTTTTATGTGGAAAGAGTTTCGTTTATTTGCAATTAAAAATTGCATGAGTAAAAATACAAGGCATTCCTTTATACCCTTAGTCAGATTTATTTTTTTGCTAACCTTCTGCCTCATTTGCTTTGTTAGATTCTCCCACTCTTTCTGTCTGAGTTTGTGGGTGTAGGTGTATATATATAAATTTTTTCTGAACTATTTATAGGAAGGTTGCTTTATAATCCTTTTAGTAGTGTTTATTTGCAGAAAATAGGGCTACTCTCTTATCAAGGTAGTAACTTTTGATTTCATGGCTATTTATTATGGGTGATGGGGACCATAATATCAGAAAGCTCTTCAGTGTGCAGTCTTGAAGCATCTGAGCATGCTAAAATATCCACTGTGCTTTTTGCAGATAGCATAGAAGCCAATGTGGAAAGCTCAGAAGTTCACGTCGAAAGAGCCACTGATCAATTACAGCGAGCTGCTTATTATCAGGTAAAAGCAGATACCAAAAAATCATTCTGTGTTGCAGACTTTATGGGCATCAGGATATGTTGACGCCTTGAGCTGCAGCCTCTTTCTTAGGCTCACACTGAAGGCAAGTAGTGATAATTGTAGTACCAGTTGCATTTTTAGTATTTCCCATAGTAGAGAGAGGTACTAAATCATCATCAAATCTTGAATATACTTACACAGAAGCTTTTTAGCTACAAACCTATGCCAGTAAACTAACATGATACTTAAATCTAATGTAAGACTAATCTTACATCCTAAATAGCTGAAATATGTTTTAATTCAGCAAGAGCTCCAGGTAAAGTAGGAATTCATAGATATTGTATGCTGACTGTTGCCACAGAGAATAGAGCTAGACTCAACTATGAGAGCTGCTTATATATGAATAAATAGAGCTTAGTCATTATGAAACTGTACCTATAAGGTGAAATTCTTCTACATATTAGTTGAAACTGGTGGTTTTTTGTTTTGTTTTGTTTCATTGAGACAGGGTTTCACTATTCTGTTTAGGCTGGCATTGAACTACTTTGTAGCCCAGATTGGTCTGGAACTTGCAGTGATCCTCCTGCCTCAGACTCCTGAGTGCTGGGATTACAGGTGTGTGCCACCATGCCCATGAAACGCTGGTGTTTTTTTGTTTTCGTTTTTTTGGTACCGGGTATCAAACTCATGACTTTGTGCTTGCCAGGCAGGCGCTTATGCCACTCAGCTAAATCCCTGGCCCAAAACTCAGGTTTTATGATATTTCTGATTCTTTATCTGAGTTCACAAATACTGACACTTTATATAAGAGCAATCTCATTTATAAAAGGTAGCAAAAATAAAAATACAAAGTTCGCCTTTATACCCTGACCCAGATTTACTTTTCGTTAACATTCTGGCCTGCTCATTTTCTCTCAGTTTGGTATTGCATGGCTTATTAGAAATAAATAGTATTTTAGCTATTTCAGTCACCAGTTTAAGGCTAGCCTGGGGTATGAAGTGACTTTAGAGCCAGCCTAAACTACATAGTGAGACCCTATCTCAAACCAAAAAAAGAAAAAAGAAAGAATTTATAATAATAGAAAAATGTTTATGATAGACACGAAGTGAGAAAAACTATGATCCAATAATGTCAAATAGCAGTGCATCTAGATGAGCAATCAGTAGGAAATACAGTCCAAGCACTAAGCTAACGATTATATCTGAACCAGGCATGGTAGTGCACGCCTATAATCCCAGCACTTGGGAGATTGAGGTGGGAGGATCACTGTGAGTTTGAGGCCAGCCTGAATTAAGACCCTGTCTTAAACAAAAAATAAATTATATCCATAGATGATCATTTTCTTTCTGCTTGCCTAATTTTTACAATGAACACAAATTTTTTTAATATGTTTAAAACCATTCTTAAAATATACACAAACAAAGCCGGGCATGGTGGCTCACACCTGTAATCCCGGCACTTAGGAAGCTGAGGCAGGAGGATCATTGCAAATTCGAGACCAGCCTGGGCTACAAGGTGAGCTCAAGGCCAGCCTGAACTGCATGAAGAGATCATGTCTCAAAAAGACAAAACAAAACAAAACAAAACAAAACATATACACATGGCTGGGATTGTGGCTTGGTGGTAGAATGATTGCCTGCCACATGCAGAGTCATGGGTTTGAGTCCCAGCACTGAAAAAATAAATGTAAAAATTAGATATATGTAAATACCTAATTTTATTGCAAATAATGCCTAGCAGCATAGGTGTAGCTCCTTTGCAAAACTATTTGGGAACAAGTAAAACCTGCACTACTGCCTTGCCCTGGTGACTTGAGATTTTGGGGAAGGTCACTGCATATTTGTGCATAGACAGAGAATTTTGAATTGCAAGGAGGTAGATTTATGAAGCACTCTTGGAGTTTTTGTTAGAAAAAGTTTTACTTATTTCATGAGTATCTTCTTTACATATTTCTTTCCTTAGAAAAAATCTCGCAAGAAGACGTGTATCCTGGTGCTTGTCCTGTCAGTGATGATTGCAGTCTTGGGACTTATTATCTGGTTAGTTTCTAAATGAAGTGTGATTACCACAGAGCCTTCTCCTGCTGAGTTACTTTCAAGGGCAAGTGCTTCTTGGAGTCTTCTTGCCAGAACAAACTGATCACAAGAAGACAGCGTACACCAGAACATCCTGTAATACTTTAGTTAGAAACTAACTACTAACTAGTCCTTGGAAGTAGTGACCTATGAAGACAGTATTTATCAGTTTATGTATGCATTTTATTGATTTCTCAAATTAGGAATTTATGTGGACTTTGCTTTCGCTTATATTTTGATTGACCTTTGTCCGAAGCAGTTACTGAAAATTCCATTATAGATACTCTTTTTGGTAGGCGACACTACATTCTCATAATATTGTCTTTTTATGTGTATACAAAATTCACCTTTTTTCTAGTAACAGATTATTTTCTGGCACCCAGCATACTGGAGTGTGTCACAAACTGTATAGTAAGCCAACAGTTTTTATTATTTAATAATTTACTTTGAATTTCTAAGAAGTCTATTCTTCATTTTGCAAGATTTTGGCATTATATTTAACCAAAAGTAGAAAATTACACATGTGATTGAGATTAAGTGAGAAATACCTATTTGAGTTTATCAGTTGCTGGGGTATGTGTTATAATCTGAGTTTAAAGTTTACTTTATTATCTGCTAGTGTTGTCCACAGCAGTTTAACCTTACACACTAAGCAAGAGCTCCCTTTTTCAAGAGGTTAATCTAATTAATAGTACTATAATGGGGGGGTCCCTTTCCCACCTGTCTGCATAGAAAGGGAGAATTAGACATCGCATGCTTTTGGAAAGCAAATAGGAATTGTTTGGAATGATTTAATCTTTTCGTTGTCACTTGTGGCTCTACATTCCTGGTGAATGATGAATGTTGCCATCAAAAGACTGTCTGTCCTCTACCCTATTGGGTATTTGATGGTAGAAAGATAAAGTTAGACTGAAGTTGAGTTTAAAACTTAGTCCTGTGAACCTGAAGATAAAGTCAAGAAAAGGTTCACTGTTGTAAATAAAACTGTTTGGAATAGTGATGTTAGACTTATCCTAATTTATGAACAAGAGATTAATCTCTCCATGCATAGTTTTAGACAAAAAAGGTTTCAATAAAAGATTGCTGTCTTGTCATATAAATGTTGTCTACTTCACTTTTTCACAGACCTAGAACAGTTAAAGGGAACTTTTATGTAGGCTATCACATCAAATTTTTAGTTCATCCTTTAATGAGTTAGAGGATTGTCACTACTTTAGATACATTTATATTCATTTCTTCTATTCCCCTTAATGTTTCTTAATCTTCTTGTAAAAGCTAACATGAACAATAGGGAAACAAGGACCCAAATGCATAAGTTTCTTTGCACTTTTGCACCATTCCACCTAATTAATACAAATAAACATTTGAAAAGCTTTTGTAGTAAGTTTTTATAAATTAACATTCTAATGAGATATCATGTAATCTACTGTCATGGGAAAAGTGAAACTTGTGAGAAGAATGGAGACCCGGTGAGGGTTGGTTGAGGGGTGGAACAGCATCGGTGGGTGCTGCCTTCTTTGAAAAGCAGGGCCATTGAGGTGGTACAGTGGCTAAGCAGCCATGTGAGAAATGACTCTGATTCTGGTCACTGTCCTTTCAGCTCCAAATCACAGTTGACTTTGTCACATCATTAGTAACACTGAAGGCAAGAAAAAAGTATTGATTGCATAAAACTAGTTGAATTTAGGTAAAACAAAGTGAATAGTTCAATTCTGTAATTCGGTGTGATCCAGCTGTGGTTGTAGTGGTGGTCATGGACAGCCAAAGGAACTTGGGCAAGAGTTTGTGGCAGCTGCCAAAAAGGTTCTGTTAATGGTCCTGATAAACCTACTCAGAGTCTTCCTTATCTATATCTTGATTATCTTTGAGGACAGTCTAGGACAATGATTCCTAACTACGGAAACACATTAGAAACTTAAAAAAAAAAACAACACTCCTTGGCCCCTCCTCTAAGATTCTAATTTCATTAGTCTGGAGTATAGTTTGGACATAAGAATTGTTTTAAAGCTCCAGCTGATTCTTGCATGCAGTCATAATTGAGAACCATTGGTCTGGATGTCAAAAACTAGACGAGAGAGCAGAAGACCAAGAGGATTTTAGTTCTGCCATTAACTTGCTGAGGATATTTAGAGAAGTCACTTAACCTACAGGCCCCAAATTTTCTCAGTATCTTTTCCAGCCTTAAAATTCTTCAGTATAAAGTTAACAGGTATTTTAGTCTGAACATACAAATTGTATGTTCATCTCTGTATTCCTTGCTTTTTCTCCTCTCTCACTGAAATGTTATAGGAGTACTGGGTGTGCTCTTCAAATAAATTCTCTTCAAATGAATTGAGACTACTGTATATGACAAAGCAGAAGTGTCATTCTGGCCACTTCATCTAGGAATGTTTCAGAACAAGAACTTGGCAAATGTTAGACTGATGCTCCCACAGCAGGCCTTGTGCACCTGTGAGCTCAAGCCCAACTTACACTGCTTTTCATCATTGGGCAAAAGCATCAAAGTCAAATTACTAGTCAGTCTGCAAAGTAAAACTCTTGAGTTTCTTCCTTCAGTTTTTCTTTCCATTCAGACTTTCCTCAGTCACAGCAATGGAGCTTTTGCTTTTGGTCAGTAAGTGAGAGCGGATCTCCATTCCCATGTTCTTCCCTAGGGCTAGTAATCACCTGCTTCTTCCTAGCTTTTCCAGGTATGTGTAATGTATTCCTAGGCTTCACAGGATTTTTCAGTATTGTTTTCTAGGATCACAAATTATGACTACTTTAGAATCTCCATTTAACTAACATAGTTAAGAGATTTTAATTCTCAACTCCTGACCTACTTTTAGACCAACTGAGTAATTCATTTTGATACTTTGCTAAAATGAAATGTGACTCACAACTAAGGACTTAATGTTTTATTGTAGTTTTGGGTTATTAAAACACAATCTACATATTTTAAAATGTCTTGAAAGTATACTGTTATACAAAGTCTGACAGTTATTTAACTATCTCACCCTGAAGGCAAAGAACAGGACTTGGGGGTGTAGCTCTGTCACAGTGCTTGCCTCGCCTAACATGTGCAAGGTCCTGGATTCCCTCACCAGCAATTGGAAAGAAGGAACAAGAACATTTTCATCTCCATCCCAAAACCTTTTGCTGCGTTTTTGCAGTCAACCCCTCCTACTCCAACCTGTAGGTGCTGACAGTCACTTGCCTGATTCTTATCTCCACAGTTTTGTCTACAAATGTAATTAGGCAGCAAGTAGCCTTTTGTACAATTTTTACAGTTTGTGTATGTGTGGACAGTACTGAGGGTTGAACCCAGGGCCTTTGCACTTAGCTACATCCCCAGCTGTTAATTTTTATTATTTATTGATTGATTGATTTTGAGACAAGGTCTCTCAGTATGTGGCACAGGCTGGTCTTGAACTTGCAGTGATCTTCCTGTCTCAGCCTCTCAAGTGCTGGGACTATAAGGGTGCACCACCATGTCCAGCTCTTTATTTTTGAGGCAGGGTCTCACTAAGTTGCCCAGACTAGGCTTGAATTTATAATTCTCCTGCCTCAGCTTCCCAGAGTGTTAGGATTACGGCGTGAGCCACCATGTGGGATTTAATTTTTTTAAAACTAAATTTGCAATATAATACAGTTTTGAATCTTGGGTTGCCATTAAGGACCAAGTGTTTACCAGTCCGTGGAGAAAAAAGAATAATGTACCGAGCTTACCTACAAGTTCCATCTGCATCCGAGATGTTCTCCAATCTTTTGGTTTTTTTCCAGTGTTTGGAATCAACTCTGGTCTCACACATACTAGACAAGTGCTCAGGTACTCTACTACTAAGCTATATCCCTCTTAAGATCTTCTTTAGATACACACAGCATTTCTTTCATAATGTTTGTCATTTCATTTTTTAACCTGAGAGATTATTTCTGACCTGATCTCCTCTATAACTTCATGGAGTTGTTTCTTTACTTCATTTGCTGTCATTTCAGAAAGTTCAGTTGTGCAATTTCCAGTGTCTTCTATTTCAGTGTCTCTTGGGTTTGTTTTCAGTGGGCTGGAGGACTGAGACTACCTCGTACTCTTTCATTTTGTCACTTTCCTCTGGGATACTAAGCTGTATCCCTAGATCCTTCACATCTTTTCGTTTTAATTTTTTGGTACATATTTGTAATACATGATATTTACATTCTTTTGGGGATTTGGTACATATTTTGATCATTTTCGATCACCTTTTCTCCTCTTCCTTACCTCCCCCCTTTGAAAAAGGATATTTTGCTGGGAATTTAGCTCAGTGGCTTAAGTGCCTGCCTGGCAAGCACGAGGTCATGAGTTCTATCCCCAGTACCAAAAAAAAAAAAAAAAAAGAAAAAGGATATTTTAGCTTGATGTGGTAGTGCACACCTGTCATCTCAGCAATTGGGAGGCTGAGGCAAGAGGATCACTGTAAATTCAAGGCCAGCCTAAACTACATAGCAAGATCCTATCTCAAAAAATAGACAAACAAACTAAAAGGCTATTTTAGGTTTGGGGATGTAACTTAGTGATGGATTGGTGCTTAGTATACAGGCTGTAGGCTTGATTCCCAGCAGACACACACACACACACACACACACACACACACACACACACACACCAGAAAAAGAATATCTTAATATTAAAGTGAGAAGAATGATATCAGACTTCATTTTATTTTATTCATCATTCTGCAGTATCAGGGTTTGAACTCAGGCTTTCTCGTTGACCTACAGCACTAGCTTTTTTTACTTTTATTTTGAGACAGGTTCTGAGTTGTTCAGGGTGCCTTCAAACTTGCTAACCTCTTGCCTTAGTCTCTGAATAGCTGCAATGACAGGTGTGTGCCACGACACCCAGACCCTTTTTTTTGGGAGGTGAGGGTACAGTGGATTCAATCCAGTGCTGTCCCACTGAGTTACATTCTAGCCCTCTTTTTATTTTTTACTTGGAGACATGGTCTTGCCAACTTGCCCAGGCTGAGCTTGCATTTGTGATCTTCTGCCACATTCCAGAGTGCTGAACTTAAAATCACCATGCCTGGCTCAGACAATTTTTTTTTTTTCCAAATCCATTTTACCTCAAAGAGAAGAAAATAAAATTTCAAAACATGTCAATCAGTGGGCAACAATGGTCCATACACTGTGCATTGTCATCTCCAAATCATTCACCCAGAGCACAAGATACTTGCATTTAATTGTCAGACAGTACCAGCACAAATCTTTCTCTTCAGTGAACTCAGAGAAATCAGTAGTATAACTATCTTAACTTTTTATGTACATGTGTATATATATATATATATATATATATATATATATATATATATATATATGTTTCAGCTTCTCATACTAGTGAAACAGTATGCTTACACATCTGTGTCTGATTTATTTCAGTTATCAGACATAATTTTTAAGTCTCTTAGTTGGCAAAATGAAAGTTGACACCCCCTACATTTTTAGTTTTTTCTTCTAGCCCATGACATCTCTAAAGTCTCCTAACCATTCATCTAGATTAGCCTCATTATTTTACAGCAAAAGAAGCAAGGCAAGAATGACAGACTGATACAGGACTTTAAAGGCTTAAGGAGGTACACTGCATGTGAATGGTCATTTGTAGACTATTTGACCCCTTATGCCCAGAAAGCTCTATGATAAATGTTTTATATTTATTATCTCAAATCCATACCATAAAGCCATCTAGGAGATGTATTTTTCTTCTTAATGAATCAGGAGGCTGAAGCATAATAAGTAACCTGTCCATGGTCACACATCTTATTAGTGATGGAGCCAGGATTTGATCTCAAGCATATGAACGTCAAAACCATACTTTCTGACACAAGACACTATAGCCATGTATCATGGATTCAAGCTGTTGGGCTGACCACCTCTTCCAAGAAGCTTTCCCTAAAAATCTGGAGAAGTGGCAGTTCTACTCAACTTTTAATGAACATCTTTTCTTCCATCTGTATCTTGTACACCTACCTGCTAAAGAGCCTCTTGTGGCTGGACATGGTGGTGCATGCTTGTAATCTCAGCACTTAGGAGGCTGAGGCAAGAGAATCACCACGTTTTATGCCAGCCTGGGCTACATAGTGAGTTCAAGGCCAGCTTGTACTACATAGCACGACCCTGTCTCAAAAACAAAAACCCAGAAGCTTTGTCTGTTATCTATAGTGTCTATTTGATCATTCGTAAGTCACACCAAAGATGATTTAGTTTTTTGATAATGATATATTCCTAATGACTTTAAATTCTAAGGAAATATGTCAGAGACTAAAAGATTAATCTTTTTTTGTTGAGATACAAGAATGCAAGGCAGATGCCAAGTAGTCTCCATTTCAGAAGGTTAAGGCCTACATTGCTCCCCTCCAGTTTTCTGGCCTATACTGATGTCATTGGTGCCCAAACAGCATTTTACCTTATAAGGACTTAAGTGTCAGATGCCACTACACCAGGGGCCAGTTTGAATATCAGCTGTCTGAAAATGGAACATGACTGAAGAGTACAGAATTGTAAGTGTAAGAAGACAGCTTTTAAACTGAGCATGGTGGTACCTGCCTGTAGTTCTAGCACTCAGGAGCCTGAGACAGGAGGATGACTGAATTTGAGGCTGGTCTAAACTGCATAGACTCTGTAACAAACAAACAAACAAAAACAAAGAATATAGCTGTTAGGCTTATTAGTTGTACAGATGACACTGGAAGGACCACAGATTGAAAGGCAAAATTAACATAAGATTTAATCAGGTCACTAGTACTAAGAAATGTGTGGTAGTTAGAAACAGCTTCAACACCACTTGTGCCTGAAAGGGATTTAGAACTCTAAAGGCCCACACAATCTCCATAGATAACAGTATCTTATTTTTTTTTCTGTTTATACTTGAAACACTTGTGAGAGTATTGTATTCCTTCTAAAAACTAATGTCCTTGTGCTGAAAGTAGAGAGCCATAGGATTGTTTCCTTGAAATCCAGTTTAGAATTAGGGAGGAAGATTTGATGATGCACATCTGTAATCCCAGCAGGATCGCTGAGAGTTCAAAAACCACCCTGAGCTACAGTACGTAGTTCAAGGGCAGTCTAAGCTACATAGTGAGACCTTGTCTAAAAAAATAAAGAAAAAGCTGCAGGTCAGATAATCTTCTTAGGTTTTCTGCAGAAGTGAAAAAGGGGCAACAGTTGCATGCATGCAGACATGGCAAACAAAAGTGCCAGGTATGGTGGCACACACCTGTAATCCCAGCACTGAGAGGCTGAAGCAGGAGGATTGTTTTGATTTTAAGACCAGCCTGGGCTACACAGTGAGCTCAAGGCCAGCCTGAACTACATAGTGAGACCATGTCTCTAAAAGACACAATAAATAAAACATAAAAATGTGAGAGGCAGTGTGACATGGCCTTTGCCTTCACAAAAACTAAATTTTAATAATACCCTCTTGTTCCAGGGTGAAGCTGGGCATCTCATCTCTGAGCCTTTCCTCAAGGATTATATTTGCTCTTTTGAGAGTTGTGAGGATCAAATGAGATGATCCACAAAAACTACATAATTGATGGGTGTGGTGGTACATGCCTGTAATCCCTTCATTTGGAGAGGCTGAGGCAGAAGGATCTCCATGAGTTCAAGGCCAACCTGAAACTATGTAGTAAGATGAAGTTCAGCTTCAGTTACAGAAGAAGACTTTGACTAGAAAAAAAAAAAATTGTCCAAATAAGTAAGCCTCCAGTGACAAAGCCATTATAACCAGAGGCCCTACTAGTGGCCTAGGGCAAGTCTGCAATCCCAATGCTTCCTTGCACAGTAGTCACTATGACCAAAAGCAAAAAATTCCAAGGCGCCACAATTTAACCAGTTGGGCTATGCACAGTTAAGATCAGTACTCTTGTCTTCTGATTGGTCTATTCATAAAGCCACTAGATGACTCCTATTGTAGACAGCACTCAAAGCCCAGATTTAAACTAGAAAAGGTAGATGAGTAAGGTGCAGCTTTTCGGAGAAGGGCTGGAAGTGAAGAAATAAGTTAATTTCAATCTCCTGAGTTTTGCCCTCTAATTCTCTAGATTTGAGGGCAAAAGGCTGACAATGTAAAACCCTAGAGAATGATGCAGTTGCAAGATTATAGAGTTCAAAGGCGTTTGCAGGAGGCCGTTGGGGAATTCTAACATCCCTCCCTACGTGCACCTTTTCCTGTGACACCGCCTCTTCAAGAAAAACTAAACCTCCGCAGGGCCCCAGAAGCCATCCCTAACTAAAAAAAGCTAGTTTAAAAACAGCCGCGAATCGCCACTAGAGGGATTGCTCTTGATTCGTGCGTGCGCGCGCGAGCGCGCAAAGGCTGCTGGGAAGCCGTCTCCTCTCCCGGTCTTCCAGTTTCCCGGCGTGCTTCGGGCCCGCCAAATGGGAGGGGGAGACGCAAGATGGCGGCAGCCGCGAACTCCAGCTCTACCCTCCCGCTTTTCGACTGTCCGACCTGGTGAGTGGTGGCGGGGCGTTCGGGACTGGAGTGGCCTGGTTTTAGCTAATCTGACCTGGAGTGGCAGCTCTTTTTTTCGCTCAAAGAGCCTGGAATGGTTGAAGGAAAACTCCGTTGTGAGGGGCCGGGCGACGTGTGGAGGAGCCGGGGCCCAGGAATTGAGAAAGCTTGGGGTCGGAGGCTCAAAGGAGCTCACTTAGGCAGGTGCTTGAGAGATCAGTTGTTCTCTGGGTTGCTTTGGGGCCTTGGCCCCGAACTTACCCCAACTCCTGACTGAGTGCTTGGTGCTCACGCGGAGAGCACTGACCCTGGTGCCCCTGCTGCACGTCCCGAGCGCATATAAGCCACCTTCCCGACCCCAGCCCAACCTCAGAGTCCTGCATCCTTGTGCTGTTGCCGCATCTCGCGTGTTTTACTCGTCTATCCCAGCAGACTGGGAGTGCCTTGAGGCCAGGGCTAACGTTGACCTACCCACTTATTCTCAATGACCAGCGTGAAGCTCCGCAAAATGGCATCAGTAGTTGTTGGAATAAACCCCTTCCATTTCTTAGGAAGTTCTTAGGAATAGTGGGATAATTTAATTCAGTCTTAGGTACAGGATGAATGAGTATGAATTGACATGCAAGGAGGCACATCCTAGTTAGACCTTCTGTAGCTCGCTCATCACCGGCTTTTAACATGTAACTTGTCTCTGTCTCCCATTATATTAAGATCTTCAAGGGCAAAGACTGTTGTATCTTTGTAGTCTCAGTTTCTCCCGAGTCAGACAGGCACATAGTAGACGTTGAAAAAATAATGTTTTGGATATCACATTCCTTTCCCTGTTTCGGACGAAATGAGCCTTTATCCAGTGCACTGCTATGGAGAGATTGGGGCGGGATTGTGAGATGACTGTTGCATCTTCAGTTAGATACATTTTTTTTTTCCCTTGTGCAAATGGAGGGGCTCAAGTATCCAATGAGTAAATCCAGGAAGCAAGTGAATATGTGGCTGTTATCAGGGCTTCTTCACACTTTTGTGACATAAAAGTTGCTTCAGTCTACAGATTCTTTGTCCAGTTTGGTTCCTGGCTACATTGCTTTCAAATTTGGGTCAGGACAATAAACATAGAATAGACTCAAAGATCACCTACCATTCCCCAGATTCTGTTATGTACCAGACTTATGCATGTCCCCCTTGAAAGATAAGCTGGAATATAGAGAGGTTTGCTTAATCATGCTGTTTCGGAGAGACCTGTTTAAGGGTAGCACACCGCCCATATTCATTTGGTACCTGGTTTCGTGGGCATGATTTTGTGTTGCTCTAGTTCCCAAATTATGCATCTTATGATTTGGTTATTCGAGGCTCAGGACCATCTCCTTCTCAAGTAGTGTTCAGGCCAATACCTTTTGCTTATTTTTTGATGAGATTACTTTTGACCTGCCTAAAACACCAGCTGATTTATGCTGTCTGTATGATATTAGGGAAGTAGCAAATTTAGATTCAAACTCCAGATGACCAGACTACCCCAAATATTGTACTTGTACACTTTATGTGTTTTTTCTCAAAAGTGAGTATCCAGCATTAAAATTTAGGTTTCTTTGTGGCTGCTCTAAATACAGATTCACTAAAATCTGTTTTAGAGCAGTTGAATCACTTGGGAAGTGTCAAACGTAGAAAAGAGCTATAACAGTGAAGTAGATGACATTTCTGTGTGAACATGAACTAATTATAGGCTGATAGGAGAGCTGCAGTTTTGAATGGAACAATGATTGCAAATAACATTTATGCACTCATCCTGAAAATGCTTTTTCACTGTTCTTCCTCAGGGCAGGTAAACCCCCACCTGGTTTACATCTGGATGTAGTCAAAGGAGACAAACTAATTGAGGTATGAAAATACATATCTTCCCTTTTTCTCTCCATTCTAAAGTTTTTTGCCAGTGACTCACTTTTCCACCCCCTCTAGTGCTTTGTTTTCTAGCATTGCTACTTTTGTTCATCTTCATTTTTTTCTAATAAAAGCTCATGATGATATAACACATTCAGGCCTCATATCTCCCCTAAACATTTTTTTGCGACTTCTGTCACCTTCCAAATGAAGAGTTTTTATTAGGTCATGGGTCTATGATACCCAATCAAACTGGAAGCCCTCTGACTTGATAAATTTCCTTAGTACACGGAGTTGTGTGGATGGCATAAGGTATGCAATACCTGAAGAAAGTGAATAATGCAGATTGAATTTGACTTATAAGTTGTTTGTAAGAGACTTAAGTTCGTCTCCTTCAAGTGTGGTAAACTAAGCTACTTGCTCAAAAGAGATGCAATAGTGATAAAATTTATTCATTCGAAACATAGGTCTGGAGATTTAGCTCAGTGGCTGAGGCGCTTACCTGGGAGTCATGAGGTCATGGGTTCGATCCCCAGTACCAAAAAAACAAAAAAGCGCACTTATTGTTGATTATGTGCCAGTCACTGAGCTCATCAGAGGAGGCTATAATACAGGACAATATATAGTTCCTGTCTTCAAGTCGTCTCAGACTTACACAAAAAATTGAATAATTAAAATTGAAATAAATACTATAAAGGGAAAATCTGGCAGAGATCCAACTTGTATGCAGTTTTTAGAGTGCATACCGTATGAAATTTTAACAAAATGTAAATATTGATTAGCTATTAGATTGTGTGAGGTTTTGTTTGTTTATTTTAAGACAGAGTCTAGTTGTGTAGTTCAGGTTGGCCTCAAATTTACAGCAGTCCTCCTGCCTCAGTCTCCCAAAGTGCTGGAATCACAGAAATGTGCCACTGTGCTAGGATGTTCTTTTAGCTTAAAGATATTCAAAATATCAAACTATTTAAGGGAATAATTATTTGTAATGAACCTTTTACTATAGATGGTTCCACAAATACAGAGTTTTCATTGCTAAATAGAACAGCACAAAACTTAAAGATATATGGAGATCTACTTTATTATTATAATTTAATAAATCTTTAGTTTGTAACAGGAAGAAACAGGCAAAGTGGCTTCTCAATGATAACATCACATTCTTTGGGGAAAAATGTGTATTTCCAAAGCACTATAACTTATCCAACACTCAGCTGATCACACGGAGCCTCTTTGTCACAGATATTATCTCTGATACTGCTTTGCATTTGCTGGTGATGTTCTCTTCCAGTGTTCTAACTTAGTTGAGCTGCCACACAGTTCAGACTGCACACCTTAAACATCAGTGTATTATTCTTCAGAGGAATAAACCTGAGAGGGTGTGTGTGTGTTGCAGTGTTGGGAAATGAATCCAAGGCCTCAGGCATGCTAGCCAAATGCTGCAGCACTGAGCTACATTCCCAGCCCAGTTGTGATTTTTTTTTTTTTTTTTTGTACCGGGGATCAAACTCACGACCTCACACTTGCCAGGCAGGCGCTTAAGCCACTGAGCTAAATCCCTGGCCCTAGTTGTAATATTTTAAAAAGAGTTTAGACTTGATCAGCACTTGATACTAACCGAGCTATCTATATCCTGGCCTTATATCTAAAGCTTGTGATATGTCGCGATAGTTGGGTTGAAGAAGTGCGATATTAAAACAAAAGCCATGAGATCATTAAGCCCATTGTGTAAAGATGCACTCTGAGTTATAACTCAAAGGCACAACTGTATAGTGGTATTGGCTATAACTAAAGTATGACTTCAAAAGTGAGTATGGGAAGATCAATGTATTATTTCTTTGATTTGTTCACACGTTTTCTTAATTTAAAGGCATACTGTTTTTCACTAAAATTCCATAATGTTAACATGTCTGTAGTTGAGATGCCTTTGATAAGCCTTTTGGGGGCCCTTCGTCTTTTCCCTCAAACAAATTCCTCAGTCTCTGGTAGATCTCTAGCACCCTAGAATCAGAGAAATCTGATCATTGTTATATTAGAACGTGAGAGCTGATGGTCTTACATATTCCTTGTCACCAAAATTTAACACATTTAACTTCATGAAAACATAATCTCATCTTAATATGAGTGAGAAATGTAGTGAGATTCAGCTTGAATAAATATTACCCAGAGAGGCATCCATGGCATGAAGTAGCACAGGCCTGCTCTGTAGTACATTTGTGTGGTTTAGGCGGGGGTGGGAGGAAAAAATAAAAATAAATATTACCAAGACAGCACAAGATGTTGGAATTTCAGGGCTGTCTTTTAATTTGAAAGCAAGGTCGTATTTTTAACCCAAGTTTTAGAATTTAGCTCATTGCAGACATGAGGGTGACTGATTGAGCTGTCAAGCTGTGAAGTCCTGGTGCTCTTTAGCAGTTTGGGCCTGTAGCAAGCTTTACCAGCAGCAGATGGGCACTGTTGTACAGGGTTTCCTAGAGGTGACCCACATATCCAAGTTAGTTTGAACTGATTGAACCTTAAAGCTCAGTTTGGAAGAAACTGGTTAAGTGGTTGTTTAAAGAAAAATTAAAGAGTGTGACCTACAGAACTTATTCACTCTTTAAAATATGTCTTGCCATATCGTACATCTTTTGATGTAAGTGAAATGAGGAAATATATAATGTAGTGGTTAAAAGAGCTTAGATTAAAGTCAGGGAAATCTGAATTTTAAGCCTAGCCCACAGATAGCTAGCTGTGTGAACTTGAGTAAGTTAATTTCTGTATGCCTCAATTTTGTCAACTATAAAAATAGGAAGGGTAGTTCCTATCCACCTCATATGGTGGTTGTCCTCACATGAAATGACATACCATAAAATTCATAGCAATGTGGCAACATAAGTGCTCAGCAGTTTTTTGTGTTGTCAATCCTAAGTCTCTTTGCATGAGGTTTGAGAACACTGAAGATTAGAAGAGGGTAGAGTAGCCTACTGTGAGTTCAAGACCTAGCCACAGGGATAGAGACCTATTGGTTCCTTGCTTGGTACTGACTTGACTATTCTCAATTTTGTCTTTTCACAGGAATTTGAGAAAGTGAAATATAATGTGAAATGTGAACTAGAATTTAACAAGACCTTGTGTTTCAAGGGGAAAGACAGCAAATGTGCATGAAGGTTTTTCTTCAAACTAGATGACTAGACAACTAGCAATGACATAGATTGCTAGAGTTAAAAGTCTTAGTAATAATTCATGTACTCCTTCACCTGTGACAGTCTGGTTTCCAACCAATCTGTGTCAAAGGCTTTACTGATCTAGAATTAAAAGAAGTATAAGGACAGGATGGTGAGTTTTTCATAAGGCTAAATTCAGCTCAGAGAATGGTCTTTCAGGCTGGGTATGGTGACACGTACTTCTAATCCTAGCACTTGAAGAAACTCAGTCAAGATCACAAATTGTAATCCAGCCCTAGCAACTTTCCAAGACCCTTTTGACCAAAAAAAAGCCTGGGGATATAGTTCAATCCTAGTTTTACTCCCCAATACTGGGAGAGGGTGTGGTCCTTCGATCCTTTATCCTTGGCCTCTAAAAGACCTGGAAAGTAGCTCTGTGTTTGGACATGGTGTACACTTATAGTTAACTCAGAATAATTTTTTTTTTGCCAAAGTGAAATGGGACAATAAAGTTGGATTTGGAGCTCATTAATTGAAGTCTAGTATAATTTCTATTCTGTTCTGTTCTGCTTTTTTTTGGTACTGGGGCTCGAACTCATAACCTCACGCTTGCCAGGCAAGCTCTTAAGCCATTGAGCTAAATCCCCAGCCTTGTGATTTCAGTTTGTAAGAATTCCAAAAACATTTTAGGACTGTGGCTACATAATGAGAGTACAAATAAGTGTTTTTGTTTTTGGTACTGGAGATCAAACTCACAACCTTGTACTTTGCCGTGCAGGCATTGTGCCACTGAGCTATAATCCCTGGCCCTAGAGTATATATATTCTGAAAGCAATTCTAGTACTTCCTAGATGTGTTTTGTGCATCTTAATTCCTGTTAGACCGAAAACTAAGAACCTACAAAACTTTAAATTTCTTTTTTTTTTTAATTGGTACCGGAAATTGAACTCATAACCACATATCTGGTGCTTATGCCAGTGAGTGAAATCCCCAGCCTTCTTGCTAGAATCCTTTATCTTATAGGGACATGCCACTTACATCTATAAAATTAAGAAAATGTAACTGATTAGACTTGGAATACTGCTTAGGAGCATGCTACAGGAAAGACTATGAGATCATTTCAGAAAACAAGTCCCTGAGTGAATTTTATGTGCCCTAGGTTGTTTTTTACTTGTTTGTTTGTGTTTTGTTTTGTTTTTTGGCTCTGAGGAATGAACCTAGAGCCTTCATGTTGAGCTATATCCCCAGTCTCTTTATTTATTTTATTTTGAGACAGAGTTGCTAAGTGAGTTGTACATGCTGGATTTGAAACTTACAGTCCTCCTGCTTCCGCTTCCGAGAGTACTGGGATTACAGGCATGTGCCTCCGTGCCCAGTTGTACAGATTAAAAAGAATAAGAAAACTTTTCTTCGTCACAAGAAATTTTAATCTATTCAAGATTTTCTGCTTATTTGATAGGTTTTTAATGTTTTCTGTTGTGACAAAATAAAGTAATATTTAATTTAATATTTATTTAGAAACTGATCATTGATGAGAAGAAGTATTACTTATTTGGGAGAAACCCTGATTTGTGTGACTTTACTATTGACCACCAGTCTTGCTCTCGGGTCCATGCTGCACTGGTTTATCACAAGCATCTGAAGAGAGTTTTCCTGATAGATCTCAACAGTAGTAAGTATCTCCCTTCCATATCACATGTTGCTCATAGACAGTATGAAAATGTTCTTTGGGTTCTTAGTTTGGACACTTGTTTCATTGTATGTCAAGAGAAAAAATTTATAGTTAATGTTTAAATCAAGTCTTCACTATTTCTGTGGTTCTATTTTTCTGAAATAATCGATAACTATGGAAGAAAGAGGGTTTTGAGAGCACTGTCCTGAAGGAGGTACTAAGTATATATAGAGAACAAAAGTGGCACCCTGGAATGGAAGAGAATAAGTATTCAGATATTTTGGGACCATGATAACTGTTTCAATTTAAGTGGAAACCATGATTAGCTCCATTGATATAATAGAGCAGCAGTACAGTACATTTTAAAGATACTTGTTTGACCAAATTTAATCTACTATACTTTCTTTATCATTTTCCTTTGGCTGTGAATTATATCAATTTTAATTTCATGCACTCACTCCACAGTAAGATTTTAAATTCAGACTAAGCTAATCCACCCAGTTGTGCAGTTGAAACTTGACTGTGTAGGCCCCTTGAATTTGTCCATTTTGCTCATTTATTTTTTATTTATTTATTTATTTACTTACTTACTTACTTATTTACTTATTTATTTATTGGTACCAAGGATTGAACTTACTACCTGGCACTTTCCAGGCAGGTGCTTACACTACTGAGCTAAGTCCCCGACTCCTGTTTTGCTCATTTATAAACAGAGTGTAAAACACAAGAAGAGGGTCCTGCTTCCTGACCTTATCGTGTGCTAAAAATACTCTCCCCCTGAAAACACTCACAGACATATACACTTCCCCAGTCTGCTTACATAAGGGACTTGGTGAGCCTTTTCTACAGGTCCTCATCTTATCTCATCTCTCCATTTTATCACATGCAAAGTGCTGACATGGAAAAATATTCAGAGTCTCGCAGAATTTTGGCTTGCCTTGGCATTGACGTTGCACCTGTTTCACTCAAGCTCCATTATTGTCCGGAGGAATACATAAGCATAGCTGACACTGGGCCAGTAGTTTTCATGTTCCTCATATGTGGAGCTGGAGAAGACAGACAGCAGTGCTCATCTCCTGCCTTGAGGGACATGGCTTCTGTTGGGTTGAAACTATGAGGTCAAGCCTGTCTGATAGTAAAGAACAGGCAGTGTTCTATATTACGTGGAGGAGCAAGAGGTCTGAAGATGTACAAGAAATCCAGTGAGGAGAGCTGGGTGTGGTAGTAATACCTGGAATCCCAGCTTCCTTTGGGAAGCTGAGGCAGGAGAATTGCTGTGCATTTGAGCAACAGTAAGAGTTCAAGGACAACAAAACCCTGTCTCAGGAAAAGTAAGGACAAAGAAAAGAAACCCACTGAAGAGATTTAAGGCTCAGTAAAAGAGATTTCCTTTTCCCTGAAATATGTGACAGATGATACAGTGGATCCAGGGCCATTTTTTATTTTAAAAGTTTGTTTCCTAATCATAATTTTTTTTTTAACTTTAACAAAAAATCCAAACTTGTATTCTGGGAGGGGGTGGCCTGAGAAGAGAGCCAAAGATGATGTTCTACCTTTTAAAACTCACCCTGTTTGTGGTTTTTCCCCTTACATTCTGATTTGGTTATTCCCAGCACACGGCACTTTCTTAGGTCACATTCGGTTGGAACCTCACAAGCCTCAGCAAATTCCCATCGACTCCACAGTCTCATTTGGTGCATCCACAAGGGCATACACTCTGCGTGAGAAGCCTCAGACACTGCCATCAGCTGTGAAAGGAGATGAAAAGATGGGTGGAGAAGATGATGAACTCAAGGGCTTACTGGGGCTTCCTGAGGAAGAAACTGAGCTCGATGTAATTCTGTGTCTATGTCATTGTTTTGTCTTTGGGGAAGCTGGTTCTTGTAGTATGTTGCTATTCTGTGATTTGAAATGGCAGGAGGTTCTCTTTGAGGCCCAGTAACGAGCCCCATGGCCAGCTATGTCTCCCTACCACTAGAACCTTTTATTCGCTATTAGAAACCAAGGGCGGGAATTAACATTTTTCTATCTTAAGACTGCTTAGAGTTATGTTGTCTAAATTGGTACTCGTTAACTGCATTTCAACTACTGTATTCAGTAGTCATGTGTAACCAGTAGATTCCATATTGGATAGCATAAAGAAGAGAATACAGAAAGCCCTCCAGGTTAGCATGTTCTACATTATCGAATTTAGCCAACAGCAGATTGGAAGTATTCAGGGGAAGAAAACTACATCTATGCAGAACATACAGGCTTTTTTGTTATTACTCCCTCAACAACACAGTATACCAGCTGTTTACATAGCATTTACATTGTACCTGGTATTACTAGTAATTTAGAAAGAATTTAAAGTATAGGGATGTCCATAAGTTACATACATTTTACTTGAGGTACTTGGGCATCTTTGGGTTTTGATATCCACAGTGAGTCCTGGAGCTGGTCCCTGTCAGGAGCTCAGGGATGACTGCATGTGCACCATTGCAGAAAACTCTGTTGTACAGCACTGGTTTGGCAAGATTGCCACTTACATTCGTGTAGCTTTTTGGATGCTGTCCAAACACCAGTAGTCTTCTGAATAGAATCAGACTGCTTTTAGATTGCTTTTATTTTTATGAACCTGAAGACCATGAATTTTAAAGTACTGAGAGACTTTTTGGAAGCGTGGGAAGTTTTGTGGTTTGAACCCAGGGCCTTATGCATGCTAAACATATGCTGTACCACTGAGCTACACTCCAAGCTCAAGTTTTCCATTTCTAGAAGCTGAGCACAGAAATTTGTAATGTGGCTACACTGCACTGGTATGATTGTTCAAATAGATCAGATGCAAGGGTCTTTAACCACCCATATTTATATCTACTGTTCCTGTGTCCCAAGGCAGTTTCCTAGTACTTAGGAAGGAAATAAAGCACAGTAGAAATCTTACCATTTAGTGGCCTGATACTAGGAACCTTGCTGACAGTCACTCTTGCCTTTCTCCCCTCCCAGTTGCTTCCGTGCTTCCCAGTGTTTTAGTTCAGTGTATTAGGTCTTCCAGCTCTTTACTCTGACATATTTGGAACATCTCAAATTGTAATGCCAGTTGAAATCAGTTGAACGCATTGGGAAGAGGCAGTGATGAGGCTGGGTTAATTGTAGAGATGGATAAATGGTTATGAATAGAACTGAGACCAGATATAAGAAGAGGAATGACAAAAGATTAATGTCAAAAACTTAAGTGGGGAGCCGGGGGTTTAGCTCAGTAGTGTAAGTGCCTGCTTGGCAAACACGAGGTTGTGAGTTCAATCCCCAGCACCAAAAAGAAACAAAACAAAAAACAAAAACTAAATGGATTGGTAATGTCCTTAAGAATTACAAAAGAGAGCTCCTGAGAAAGAAGCAGCCATTTTTCTTTCTTTTTTAAAATTCCTTTTGTTTAAAACAATTCTTGGAGTTTGTATCTGTCACATTTCTTTTAAATCTCAGTAGGAAAACATATTAGCGTTCTAAAAAAAAAAAAAAAAAACAGTACCACAACTCCTGGCTGTTTGCCCAAGCCAGCTATTCTGTTACTGGTCTGTGAGGGTGTTCAGTGTTCTTTCAAGTGAAACTTGTTAGTGTTACCAGTCTAAGAACAACATGGATCTCCTCTCAGTGCAAAACTTTGATCTGTATTGGAGGTCAAAGTAAGCCCCTGATGCTTCCTGCTATTTATTTTGTAGAATATTCTTCATCAAATTCATTATGTATGTATTGACCTCTGTGTTTCCTCTCTGAACCCTGGCCTAGAATCTGACAGAGTTTAACACTGCCCACAACAAGCGGATTTCTACCCTCACTATTGAGGAGGGAAATCTAGACATTCAGAGACCAAAGAGGAAGCGGAAGAACTCCAGAGTAACTTTCAGTGATGATGATGAAATCATCAACCCAGGTGAGATCTCTTCCTTTCTTCTGATGAAAAAGTTAGTGTCTGCAGCCTACATGTCAACTGCAGTATTTCCAGTATTTCCCAGCAATTATTAAGATAAAGGTGCTATATTAAGGGGCAATGTTTTTGTATAAATACCATTTATCAACTGTTTGGAGCTCCTAATCTTGTTTGACAATAAATTTCAGTGGATGGAAATGAGGAATGCAATCTATCAAGTTGTTTTTGTTTCCCAAGTTGGAACGCTCAGTAACTTGTAAGTACTGAATTTAGGTTCAAAATATCAGTTATTTAAGTGGAGATCTGCTCCACTGACAGATTATGGAAAGAAAAGACCTAGGAATTTTAATTAATTGAAAATGCAGTCTGAGTCATCAGGAGATATAGAAACTAATCAAGTGCAATTCAAGTTTAAATTCATAGAAGACTGGTGGGGACAGTTACCCCTCCTGTGTGTGTTCTGACCAGACCTCCCCACATGCCTTGTGGAGTCCTGAGGGGAGTGAAGGCTCATAGCCATAAGGGACAGCTCCCTGGGTGCTAGAGAGGTTAGGGAACTTCCTTATGGGGAAGAGAAGGGGTAAACATGCGCACCATGACAGGAATAAGAGAGCTAAAATCAGAGCCAGTGGGTACCAAATGTTTGACTCAGGATTAAAAGAAAGAAGCCAGGGAATCTCCGGCTTGTATTTAGAAGAAAAATAAAAATGATTTCTATGAAAGTCAGGGGATTAATACTGACTACGAGTTTACTTTCTGATGCTGTGTGAAGTAGAATAGATTCTTTCTCAAAGTAGTAAGTGCCCAAGGGAGTATGTTCAGGCAGGGACTCAATGACCACTCTGAGAGTTTCTATAAACTCGATTCTTTTTTTTTTTTTTTTTTTGGTACTGGTGATTGAACTCATGACTTGGTGCCTGGCAGGCAGGCCCTTATGCCACTGAGCTAAATCCCCAGCCCCAAACTCGATTCTTTCCCCTGTTCCTATTACTGGGGGACTGAACCTAGGGGCGCTTTACTACTGAGCTACGTCCTACCCATTTGAGACTAAGTGGCTGAACCTGGTCTTGAATTTTTGATCTTCTTGCCTCAGCCTTCTGAGTGGCTAGGATTGTAGAGTAGTAGCTGGCATTATACGTGTATACCACTGTGTCTTGTTTGAATTTTGTATTTTTAAGCAAATTCCAGTTTGTATTGATAAATAACCATCAATCTGAGAACTACTGGACTAGATAATCTCTGTCTCTTTCAGGAAGCAGGATCTGATTTTCTGTGTTGAAAATAGTGCCCTGGGGCTTTATTAAAGCCATGTGTTCAAGCAAGGTAGCATAATGCTTAAGAGCAAGGGCTTTGAAATCCGGGGGTCTAAGTGAAGTCACCCTTTCCTCTTATTAGCTCTGTAAATTTGGCCAAGTGACTTAGCAGACTGTGGACTTCACAGTGTTGGCAGAAAGATTAAATGTGATTAAATTAATACTTAAGATTAGTGCTCATTTCTTAGCCCTCAAAAATTATTAGCCAGTATCACCATCATTAGCTGCCTCATCCATGCAGCCTTTCCTGTACCAAAGAGAATTAGCAAGAAATTAGGGATAGATCTTCAGAAGCACAGATATCTAGACCTGTATGATCCTTCTGCAACTAGAATATTGAGAGAGAAGGAACAGAGGGTGTGGGTCCCCCAGAGCAGTATAGCTCTGCTCCACTGCAGGCTTGTAGCATAGGAAGGGGCTGTCACCTGTTCCACTTGGGCTCCATTTGCCCTTGTGCTGCTTTTAGCCCTTATCATCCTTCCTGGAGTGGTGATTGGAGCAGTTTCTGAGAAGTGAGAGAAAAGATTGTACTTTCTGAGAAACACTTTTTTCCTAATGACCTGAGATATCCATGTAAAAGCCTTCTTTATTCAGTGAATAAAGATTGGTGTACCTGAGTATGTTCCTCAGAGGCATCTTAATATGTGAAAAGCCAGACTTAGAGAAACCAGAAGCTAAGTATTCACAATAAATAGGGATTCTGTTTTCCAAGGGATTTCACAGGAGTGCTTCTTTCAATAGCAAGTAACTTCTGTACATTTAAAATCAGATATAACTTATGTTAAGGAGACAAGGTTCTTCTCCACCACAGCATTAAGCTAAAGGGGTCCTGGAGTAATTTTTAGTAGTAGTGTTGAAAGCTGTATGTCTGCCATTTCCATATGCTCACCTTTGGGGAGGAGACTCTTGTATCTTAAGTAGCATGGCCTATCTACCCCCTGATGCTCCACCTTCTTGATGTGCTGCTGTGTGTTGTGACCTGTCTCTTGTTTCTTTAAACTACTCAAAGGCAGTGCAATATCTTGGTTTTTATTTCCATGCCTGATGAGTGATGCATGAGGCTGTCTTCCTGCTGAATGAATGAAGCCAGAAACTTTGTGGGGTACAATAATACTTAGGTAAACTATGAAGAAAGAGGTGTTCTCTCACTCTCTCCAGGCAAGGGGATTCAGATGCTTGATTATGCCACTCTGGATTGTAAGCTGATGGTGGTGGTGTGCACCACTAATCCTGGCACTGGGAGACTGAGACAAAAGGATCATATTGAGATCCTGCCTCAAAAAAAAGTTTTGATTCTGTATAGTTTATATGAGATTTTTTTTTTTTTTTTTTGTACTAGAAATTGAACTCAGGACCTTGTGCTTGCCAGGCAGGCACTTATGCTGCTGAATTACATCCCCAGGCCCGATTATGTATAGTTTAAAGCAGGGCATAATGTTGCACACGGTAATCCTAGCTGCTGGAGATGTTGAGGAAGGATGATTTCAAGTTTAAGGCTAGCACAGACAAATATCTCAAAACAAAAAATACATAGTTAGGTTATTCAGCTTAAAAGGCAAGGATAAGCTTAAAGCCCTAAGTCTGAGTCCTAAATCTGTTGTTTACTGATAAATAGGTATTAGCAAGATGTATAGTATGTGACCTCTTGTCATTGTTTTATCAGTAATGTGAGATTGATTATTAC
Source organism: Dolichotis patagonum (assembly GCA_004027295.1). Taxonomy (NCBI): domain Eukaryota; kingdom Metazoa; phylum Chordata; class Mammalia; order Rodentia; family Caviidae; genus Dolichotis; species Dolichotis patagonum. The sequence goes on from PVJX010008360.1 coordinate 45,719, forward strand.
CACCCCACCCTGACCCCCTCAAAGAGGAAATGTATGGAATGGGAAAGAATTTAGAGAAGGTAGCACAGTGCTATGGTCTGGAGCACAGGCCTATGTAGCTTGGACTCAATTTCCAGCTGCTTTTTTCTATCAGGGTGACTGGGCTTGTGAGCTCCTCTGAGCTTCAGTCTGTTTTCTTGTCTATCTAATGTTGATTACAGTAGAACTTACCAATTGTGGGGTTGTTGAAGGGATTTAACGTGATGCCCAGTGCATGGTAAACACTTGGTGTTGACTTTATTTTATTATTGGAACAAGTCATTGTGCTTGTTTGGTTTTCAGTGAGCCCTTTATCCTTATATCTCCAAATAGAGCACCAGTTCAACTCTGCCCTCATGTCTTTTTGCAGAGGATGTGGATCCCTCAGTTGGTCGCTTCCGGAACATGGTGCAAACTGCAGTGGTCCCAGTCAAGGTAGGAAATACATTTTAACAGTATTTTAAATGCCTGAATTCAAAACATAGTTGGGGATGAGAGGAGAAAACACACTAGCTAGGTGTGGTGCACTCCTGTAATCCCAGCACTCGGGAGGCTGAGGCAAGAGGATTGAGGCATGTGTCAGCCCCTGTCAGCATAACTATATCTTGGTGTGTATAGGAGGGTGTTCAAAGTGAGTGCATAGTTTTAAAACACATTTTATACTTCTCTCCCATTTTTCATCCAAGGAAACATTTTTGGTCTTATTCACCTCATGTCTAACAAATCCTGGAGTTCCACAGGAAGGCTCCCTGTGACCAACCAACTTGATATGGCATGTAAATTATGTGCAATAAAAATTTATAAGTTTATTTTCCAGAAGGGTGCAAACTGCCCCTGGAAGTAATAAGACTGTAGTAAATCTCAGATAATAACAACATTCAGAAAGTGATTGGAAGCCACTGCTGGCTGTAGTGATAGCAATTGGGAAGCTGAGGCAAGAGGGTTGGGAGTTTGAAGCCTTCCTGGGATAACAGAAAAACCCTGCCCCCCCCCCCCCACACACACACACAAAGATAGATTTGGTGGCTCATGCTTATAATCCTAGCATTTGGGAGGCTGAGGCAGGAGGATCACTGTGAGTTTGTTTGAAGCCAACCTGCACTACACAATAAGACTGCATCTCAAAAAAAATGTCCTTCCCCTGCAAAAAAGTGATTGGTTGAGCATGATTGTAGATATGGAGAGTTTCAGTTTTAAAGTCTAGTTAGGGGTTGGGCGTATAGGTCAGTGGCAGAGCGCCTGCCTGTGAAGCGCAAGGTCCTGAGATTGTTTCCAGTAACAAAAAATAAATACATAAAATCTTTAGAATAAATTCATCCTTTCATATTCATGCGTTGGTTTTAGAACCACTTTAAATATCAGAGTCCATGGGTGTTCTAGTCACCTATGTAAAATGGTATAGTATTTGTATATAACTTCTACTAGCCCTCCCATATACTTTTTTTTTTTGGTACCAGGAGTTGAACTCAGGACCTTGTGCTTACCAGGCAGGTACTTATGCTGCTGAGCTATATCTCCAGCCCTTCTACTATACTTTAAATCATCTCTAGATTACTTATAATACTGAACACATAGGGCCGGGGATTTAGCTCAGTGGCTTAAGCACCTGCCTGGCCAGCGCGAGGTCATGAGTTCGATCCCCGGTACCAAAAAAAAAAAAAAAATACTGAACACATAATGTAAATATTTGTATAGTCACTGTATTATTTTGCTTAGGGAATAGTGGCAAGAAAAAGTATATATGTTTAGTGTGTGTTTTTGTTTTTCAAATATTTTTGATCTTTAAGTGATTGAATTCAGATTTGAAAGTCAGGTATTTGGGCCGGGGATTTAGCTCAGTGGCTTAAGCGCCTGCCTGGCAAGCGTGAGGTCATGAGTTCGATCCCCGGTACCAAAAAAAAAAAAAGAAAGTCAGGTATTTGACTGAACTAACAAGACGTGTCAGAGTTGCTGCTTCATTTTTTTGTAGTCAGAGAAAAAGGTGAGAAGTATCTTTCATGAGCTTTAGTGTAGTATGAGAAAGTAGATGAATTTTTTTTTCTTCAGGGTACATAATATGTCACATTTCCCCCTGAGCTCTTTCTTTTTTTTTGTCTTTTTTTCTCTGCTCTGGTGTAATACTGGGGCCTACACAGTTGCTGTACCAGTGAGCCAAATCTCCAGTTCTCTTAAAATTTTTATTTTGAGACAGGATCTCTTAAATTACCCAGGCTGGCCTTGAACTTGAGAGCTTCTTGCCTAAACCTTTTGAGTGGTTGGGTTTACAGGCATATGCCACCAATACAATTTTATTGTGATATAATTTATATACAGTAAAATGCAAATGTTTTAAATGTATAGTTTGAGTTTTCATATGTGGATGTGTCTGGGGTGTGTGGCTAACCCCTGTATCACTGCGAATTGGAGACTACGCAATGAGTTTAAGGCCACCCTGGACTATATAACAAGACCCTGTCTCAGAAAATAAAGCAAGAAAAGGGGGTGGGGTGTGCTGGCAATTTAGCTCAGCGGCATAAGTGCCTGCCTTGCAAGTATGTAATCGTGAGTTCAATCCCTGGCACCAATATATATATCTATATATAATATATATATTATATATAGTATATTATATATAATGTATGTTATATATAATATATATTGTATATTATATAATATTAATATATGTTATATATTATATATTACAATATATATATACACACACATATACACACACACACACACACACACATTTGTGTAATCGCCACTGTAATCAAGATACAAACATCTTTCTTCACCTCAAAAAGTTCCCTTATAGGGCTGGGGATTTAGCTCAGCGGCATAAGCACCTGCCTTGCAAGCACGCAGTCGTGAGTTCGATCCCCAGTACCAAAAAAAAAAAAAAAGTTCCCTTATAGCTGGGTATAGGTGGTGATGCCTATAATCCCAGCACTCGGGAGGCTGAGGCAAGAGGAGTGCCACAAATTTAAGGATAGCCTGAGCTATGTAGTGAGTTCAGGGCCAATCTGAACATAATCTCAAAAAAAAAAAGTTCTGTTGTGTCACATGCAGTGAATCCCCTCCAGCTTAGCCCAGATCATCAATAAACTTCATTATAGATTTGTTTTGCTCTAGATCAACGTTTACAAATTGGAGATGGCTTGGCACAGTGCCTGCCTGGCAAGCACAAGGTCATGAGTTCAATCCCAGTATCAAAAAACTTTGGAGGTGGATCCAGGACTGGTTATTCATACCTATAGTTCCATCTTCTCAGGAGGCTGAGGCAGGGGAACACAGGCCAGCCTGGGCTACTTTGTAAGACTGTCTCAAAATAAAAAACTGGGAAGGAGTTTAGCACTCCCTTGTTCAGTCCCCAGTACTGCAAAAATAAAATAATAATCATGAGAAGAAGAGTTGGAGCCATCCATGCTGGTGCATGCCTGTATCACAGCTGCTTGGAAGGCTAAGGTGGAAGGATCATGTATGGGAGCCCAGCTTAGGTAACATAATGAGATCCTGTCTCAGAAAGAGAAAGAAAAATCAGGTATCTAGCTCTTACAGTCCCAGGAACTCAGAAGACTGAGGCAGGTGAATCAGTTGAACCCAGGAGTTTGAAGCTGTAGTATGCTATACACTAAGTTTGGCATCAGCATAGTGCCCTTCCAGGACTGGGGGACCACCACATGGCCTAAGGAAGGATAAACTAGCCCTGATCAAAGGTCAGAACTCAGAAATAGCCACTGCAGTCCAGCCAGAACAACATAGCAAGACTTCATGAGGGTTTTTTTGTTTGTTTATTTGTTTTTTGCCTTTTTGAGACAAGGTCTTACTATGCAATTCGGGCTAAACTTGAGCTCACTTTGTTGCCCAGGCTGATCTCAAATTTGCAATGATTCCCTTGCCTCAACCTCCTAGGTGCTGGGATTATAGGTATGTGCCATCATGCCTGGCTTTTAAGACCTCATGTTTTATGTTAAAAAAAAATGCCTGGGAATGTAGCCCAGGGGTAGGATGCTTGCCTGGCATGCATGAGGGCCTAAGTTCAATCCCCTACTCCCCCAAAAGAGAATTGAGTACACAACATAAAAGTATCAACTTTTTATGTTCTCCCTCAAAAAGAAAGTAGCTAAAATATTTCCTAAATCAGCATAATAGAAGGCGAAGTATGATCCACGATGTAAAGAATAGTCATTTAAATTTCAGAAGTTTTACTACAGAGCTCAGAGTACTGTCCTCATTTTTCTCCATTTGACATAGAATGGTAAAAACTTTGTGAGGGTCAGTGTGATCTTCAGACCTAAGATTTCAGGGTCATGCAGTAGGTCGTCTAGGGAAAAGAACAGACTAGAAGGTAGGGATTTTGAGAAAGGCCATTTTCTAAGGCTGGAATGGGAAAAAACAACAAAACAACTCTTCTTCCTCTCTTATCTCCTCTCTCGCTTCTCTCCCTGTCCGTGTGGCAAACCACAGAAGAAGCGGGTGGATGGCCCCGGCTCCCTGGGTCTGGAGGAATCAGGGAGCAGGCGCATGCAGAACTTTGCCTTCAGTGGAGGACTCTACGGGGGCCTGCCCCCCACGCACAGTGAAGCAGGCTCTCAGCCACATGGCATCCACGGGACAGCACTCATTGGTGGCTTGCCCATGCCATACCCGAACCTCGCCCCTGATGTGGACTTGACACCCGTCGCGCCATCAGCAGTGAACATGAACCCCACACCAAACCCTGTAGTCTATAACCCTGAAGCCGTTAATGAACCCAAGAAGAAGAAATATGCAAAAGAGGCTTGGCCGGGCAAGAAGCCTACACCTTCCTTACTGATTTGATATTTTTGGTCATGGAGAAGGGTGGGAGTGGGTGGGTGGGATGGAAGGGTGACAGGGGAGCTAATGTACAAGGGAGAAAAACTTTCCATGTGTGCAGTATCGTCTTTCAGAATGTCTCCTGGGGTCCTGACTGTGTATATTAAGACTGGGGTGGGCTGAAATATCCCATGAAGCTGTCTTCACAACACTGCTGGTATAGAGAGAGGTTGCCTAGGGTTGTTTAAGTGCACCGCTCTGGCTTTCTCAGGCCTCCCATTGGCTCCTTGGTCCTTCTCCCTCTCTGTAGTATTATTTTTATGTGATGTCGCATAGCCCAGGTAGAATCCAGAGCTGTGGAAGTAGCAGTAGCCTCATTTACATTTACTATTGTAAATCCCAGGTAGCAAAAGGGTTGCCATGGATCCCAAGTTGATCAAAAAGGTATAGTATTCTAAAGTTAAGCTAAGGTTTTAACTCAAAAATGTTTTCTTGGGTCAGTGGTTTTGGGGTCCAATAGTTAGGCTCTTCTCTTTTGTCCTTTCTATTGGAATGAGAACATTTTTACTTCCTTTTGTCTGTGCCCAGTGCAGGTGTATAGTTTTTAACTTGCAGTATTGTTTGAACTGTACCTGATTTCTTGTCAAACCTGAGCACTCCACTTACCTAAATTTCTCATTTAGTTCCAGAGTACTATACTCTGTAAGGCATTATTCTCCTTTTTCAGTGTGTTACGTTTTTGTTTTTGTTTTGAGACGGAGTCTCGCTATGTAGTGCAGGCTGGCCTTGAACTCACGGTGATCCTCCTGCCTCAGCCTCTTGAGTGCTGGGATTATAGGTGTCCACCACCATGCCTGGTTTTCAGTGTGAATGAAGGCAATTTTTTCCCCAGGCTATGACCAATTAGGTCAGTTCAAATTTAAAAGAAAATACGGGGGCTGGGGATTTAGCTCAGCAGTTCAAGCCCTTGATTGGAAAGCACAAGGTCGTGAGTTTGGTCCCTGGTACCAAAAAAAAAAGTCAAAGATGTTAAAAGAAAATACTTTATTTTGTAAGCAACTGATATCTCTCCAGAGGACATTTTTACCTGTTGATTTGGAGGCACTTCCCCCTCAGTTGAGAGCTCTTTCCTCAGAGCTCCAAGACTAGACCTGGCTAATAGGAGACAGAGGTAGGAAACGTTAATAGGAGCTTTGTACAGAGATTTGTACATTTGTGTAATAGGGCTTTTCATGCTTTATGTGTAGCTTTTTACCTGTAACCTTTATTACATTGTAAATTAAATGTAACTTTTGTCACTCCGGTGCAGTGTTGAGTCCATCTACATATCGCTGATCACCAGGGACCTTTGTCAGACTCATGGCTGCCAGGCTTGGAGGTGGAGCTTTGTCCCCATTTTATTGCCACAAAAAAGATGGTCCCTAAATATGGAAATTCTAACCAGAGATTCTAGTCCTCAAATTGAGGCCTCACAAAGCAAAGTGGTTTAAGAGATGGTCATTGCCCTTATCAGAAGACAGGACAGTCGTAAGTGAGCTGTGGGCCTCAGGCATTTGTCCTGCAGTGGGCCAGTTTAAGCCTGGTCGCCCACTCGCATGCATCTGTGTGGTATAACTTGCAGGTGGCACAGGTGCGAAAGGAAACGAGTTTTGAGGAAGTCGAGAATGGCTTTCAGCAGGTTTCACAGAGTGATTTTTGCCCTGCTTCCTTGAATCTTGGCAGTAAGTGCATCGTGAGGTGAGATACATGTGGCTTCATGAGGAAGATGCCAGCTAAGTTCCCATCGCTAGTGGCTTGAGAGTGCGAACTTGTGGCAGGAGCAACCTTCTAAAGAACGGATCCATGGCATCCATCCCAGCTGTACAAAGGGCTGGTCTCAGGGCCAGCTGTAAAGATGAGTCCTCATTTTAGGTAATACCTTCCCCACGCTGGAGTGAGCAGTCACCTACTGCATAACCATGCAGCACGCCTTCCATTCTCGGGTAGAAGCATTCTCTGCCCAATTTATGCACAGATCGGAAGCTTAGACACAAAATAACTCCTGTTAGCCACTGTGAAACGCTGCCCTGAATCTAGAGCCCCCAAAGGGGGTCAGGGAAAGTGGGAGATCTTGGCTGGTGACTGGCACTGCATTGCATTTCACTGTGTCTACATTTTCTCTCCTGTTTGTTTTGATGTTAAAGAAACACCCAAACTAGGCCGGGGGTTTAGCTTAGCGGTGTAAGTGCCTGCTTGGCAAATTTGAGGTCTTGAGTTCGATCTCCGGCACACACACACATGCACACACAAAACACCCAAACTGCACAACTTACTGGAAGTACAGTATGCTAACGGGTTTAGGGTTAGTTTAGGTAAAGTATATCCTTTCTGGAAAGGGAGGAATTATGCCATACATGTTTGGTTTCAGAGTTTGCATTGGGGCCAGGTGTGGTGGCACATGCCTCTAATCCCAGCACTTGGGAGGCTGAGGCAGGAGGCTTGCTGTGTGTTCAAGGCCAGCATGAACTACATAGCAAGACTTTGAAAAAAAACCCAAAAGGAAAATAATTTGCATTAGAAACTGGGCAAGCTGGCACATGTCTGTGACCCCATCTCTCAGGAGGCTGAGGCAAAAAGAGCACTGTGAATTCAAGGCCAGCCTAAACTACATAGACCCTGTCTTAAGCCCCACCACCACCACCAAAAAAAAAAGAATTTGCACTGGAGAGCATGAAACTTGTCCTGGCATCTCAAAATTCAACAGAAAGTCCCAATTCACAAGGATGTTTATCTCACTTCAAGGATCCAGTCAAGCCAAACATGGTGACCGGAACCTGTGATCATAGCTACTCAGGAGTTTGAGGCAAGAGGATCACAAGTTCAAGGGCAGCCTGGCCAATTTATTGAGATACTGTCTCTGAACTAAAAGTAAAAAGGATTACAAGTTAGCTTGGTGGTGGAACTCGGCTAGCTTATGTACAAGGCTCTGGGTTCAATCCCTGGCACCATAGGACTCAGCCTGCCTATGTACACGCACGATTGGCTGCACTTCCTAGTTACAGACAATAAGGAGACAAGTATTTGTGGCTTAACTGGTGCCATGTTTCTGTCTTAATTCAGTCAGTACCCCAAGGAGCACCCCAGGAAAGGGCTCAGTTACCTCTCACCCTTCACCCTTGTCCTCTGTGTGATGACCATAGCTCAGCCCTTTCTTGCTCACTGCCAGGATTGACAAATGATCTCTATTGCATGTGGGCGTGATGCTGCCAGGGGACACTGGCCCACCACAGACAGGAAGTGACTGTTGGTTTCCTTAGAGCTCTGTGTATATTAGTAGGTCATCTGCCAAGGAAGGAAGGCCTGATCCAGCTCCCCTCCCCAGGCTGGAAGAAGCCTGGGTGAAGCCTGGGGAAGACACCCACAACTCAGCGGTGTCCAGGGGATCCCTGCTCAGGGTCAGCTGTGTGATGACTGCTGGCCTAAAACATGCTCATCATTATGTGAACATCATAAACTTCCAGGATGAGAAGAGAGTCAGCATCCTACCCAGACCCCTCGTTTTGTGGGCTGGCAAACCTTGGTAATGAGTTTCGTTCAGCTGCAGTGGATTGAACAGGGTGAGTCTGACACACGGATGAGTAAACACCCCCTGCCTGCAAGAGGCCCGCTTTCCAGGAGGAGGCAGCTCCACGTACTAAGGATGTCGAGAGCTCTATCGGAGAGGTGGATGGGTGAGGACATGAAGCCCCTGACCTACCGGGGTCAGGGAGGCTTCTGGGGGGCTGACAAGCTGAGCTGAGGAGTATGGATCAAAGTTTTCCAGAAGGACATGATGTAGGGATAGCGGGCAGCTGGGGGGGGAGAAGGGTCCACCCTGCACCTCTTGCTGGGGAATTTGAAAGTATCAAGAAGGATTTTTCTTTTGCACACACGCATACAGATTATAAAGACGTGTTTGGGTATGTATTTTGGAAAATCAAGAAAAACATGTACATGCTCCCTCTTCCACCTAGAATTCAGAGAGGTTTTCTTGAGGGGTGGTGACTGGTCAGATTCAGATACTAGGAAATGCCCTTGGGAGGTGGGGGAAAGAAAAAAAAATGCCCCTGAAAGGGAAGACGATTGTGGAAACTTGCAGAGCAGCTACATTGGATGGCTCCAAATGGTGGAGAGGAGACCCCAAACAGAAGTAAAGATGGAGCGGAGTGGACTGAAGCTCCTGGCATGTGATGAGGTGGTAGGTCTTTCTGTGCATGCAGAGTTTTCTGTCTGGAAGGAATCATTGCTTATGCCCTGGAGGGACTGGATTCTGAGGCTTCTACCTCTGCACGGAGCCAGAGTGCAGTTCCAGAATCTACCAGCAGGTGGGGCTCTGAGCCCAGTCTTGGAGCCACTCGTAACCAAGAGGAATCTAAGGGTTGGAGGGCTGGAGAAAGAGAAGGAAAAGAATCTGACTCATTTGACATCCTACCCCAGCATTTTCTGGGTGTTGTCCCTCTCAATTTCCCCAGAAGTACCGAGAAGAAGTAGGTAGTGTCCTTGTTTTACAGATAGAGAACTTATTATTCTTTTGCAGGGGGGCGGTGCCGGGGATTGAACTCACCACGGTGAGCTTACCAAGCAGGAGCTTCTGCCCCTAAACTAAATCCCCAGCCCCGAGAACTTTTGACTCACCATACAAAATAAAGATCAGCTAGGGATTTAAAAAAAAAAAATCATTGCCCTGCGAGGTGACACACACCTGTAATCCCAGTGCTGGGGGTGGGGGACCCTGAAGCAAGATTGTTGCAAGTTTGAGACCAGTTCCGGCTACAAAGTGAGCTCAAGGCCAGCCTGCACTGCGTAGTGAGACCCTGTCTCAAAAAGACGGGGAAAAAAAAGGACGACGGTCACACAGCTGGCTGGTAGCAAAGCAGGATTCACACATGGCCCTTGTCTAAGGAACTGTGAGCAGCACCTGGCAGCTCCATTTCTGGCTGCTGCCCTGCCTGTCCCCAGAGTTGGAGGAAGACTGCATTTCGGTCCATTTCTGGTTTTTGTCTCACTTGATGTCCTAGTCCCTCTGTCTCCATCTCTGGTCTCCTTTGTGGTAAGTAGGGCTTCAAGTCCTGAGTCTCCACACCTAGGCGCGGTCGAAGCCACGAGTTCCCCACAGACACATGTACCTCCAGCCCTGGATGAGGTTCCTGACAACATCCAGGTGAGATGTGAACAACAGCTGTCAAAAGAGAATCCAACCTGCCTGCTTCAGCCTCCCCACCACACCCCACCGCCTGCATCTCTGCGCTGCAGCTCTGTGGCACCTGCCTTCCCTCACTGTGGCAGTTTTACCCGCTACTCTCACTGTCCTGCTTGCCTGGCAGTATTCAGTTGTGCCATTATTGTTCTCATGATAGGAAAACAGCAAAACCCTCTCTTGTCTCTGTGCCCACTCAGGCTACCTCAGTTTCTTCCCCATTTCTCTGCTCTACTTACTGAGTTCAGTTCCTTTTCTCCATTTACTGCTAAATTCACTCTAGTCAGGCTCAGCCCCAGCGTGCCATTAAAGCTGTGCCTAAGGGCTGGGGATTTAGCTCAGTGGCTTAAGCGCCTGCCTAGCAAGCGTGAGGTCGTGAGTTCTATCCCCGGTACCAAAAAAATAAAAAATAAAGCTGTGCCTAGCTGGGTGAGGTGACACACCCCTGTGATCCCAGCTGCTCAGGAGACTGAGGCAGGAGGACTGCAAGTTGAAGGCCAGCCTGGACAACTTAGTAAGATCATGTCTTGGAATGAAAGGGCTGGGGGATGGGCCGGGGATTTAGCTCAGTGGCTTAAGCGCCTGCCTGGCAAGCACGAGGTCATGAGTTCGATCCCCGGTGCCAAAAAAAAAAAAAAAAAAGAAAGGGCTGGGGGAAAAGAAAGGGCTGGAGTTGGCTCAGTAGTCCCCTGAGATCTATCCCTAATACTGAAAAAGGAAAGAAAACGAATACAAAAAACCTAACAACCCATCAGTCATATTCACAGCTCTGCCCCAAACGCTCGGAAGGCCTTGGTCTCCTTCAGTGAGTGCCGGCCAGACTGTGGCCCGTAAGCCTTGCTCTTCTCCTTGTGCCCTCACCCGCCATTGCCTCCCTGCTTCTCTCTCCTGGCTCCTGTACTTAGTTACCTGGGGTTCACTGGTGCTCTGCACCTGCCCTGCCCTCCCCCTGCTTCCAAGTGAGAGGAGGAAAAGCAAGCCCAGGCTCTGGGAGCCAGTCTTGTACTCTCCTGGCCCTAGTGTCACTGGATGAACAGAAGCCACAGGACACCAGTGTCAGACAAGCCTTAGGGTTAGGGTTAGGGTTCGAGTTGTGACCTCGACAAGTCAAGCACAAATAGAAGCTCTCTATTATGTCTGAACACAGACTTAAACACAAGCACTGCCTGAGCCGCAAAATGGACCAGCCCCTATAGTGTGCTGACTCGTGGTTTCCAATCACACGGCCCTCCAGAAGCTCAGAACATGCCCTCGTTTGGAGAAGGGTATTTGCAGCGGTAATTAAGGAACTCAGGATGAGATCCCGGTGCATGAGAGGGACCCTAAGCCCAAAGATATGTGTCCTTAGAAGAGAGAGAGCAAAAACAGCTCTACATAGGGGGCCACATGAGCATGGAGGCCCGGGAAAGGGTGCAGGATTGCCACGGCCTCAGAAGCGGGGAGGGAGACAGGACACAGATACGTTCTCCCTGGAAGTGTCCAGAAAGAACTCGCATTTGGAACTGTGAGAAGATAGGTTTCTATTGTTTGAAGCCTCCAAATTATGGCTGTTTGCTACAGTGCTCTTCGGAAAGTAATACAGTTGTCCTATCCTAGCTAATAGGAGATAACTTCTGGGCACTGGGCCTGTAGTTCAGTGGTAGTGTGCTTACCTAGCACACACAGTATCCTGGGTTCAAATCCTACCACATCAGGGGGTACAGTTCTTACAAATGATGGTGTTTGGGCCAGGGGTGTAGCTCAGTGGTGCAGCACTGGCCTGGTGAAGACTGAATTTGGTTTCCAGTGTGTGTTTTGGGGGTGGGTAGATGATGTTAACCTTAGACAAATTTTCCCTTCATCCAGATAAAATTTCTTCCAAGTCCAAATCCTTTTGTCCTACCCAACAGTCCCTTCTTGGTTTGCCCCTGGTTCCCCATGTACAAGCAGACCCTGCGCCCAGTTATCAACCCAACATGTCAAACAGCCTGTGTGTTCCCGGCGGGTTTTGGCTGGAAGGTGTTGGGCAAAACCTTGGCCTAACGGCCACCGTTTCACCCCTCCACCTAAAGCTGTAGGCTCCCACCTACTGCACAGTACCACAGCACCCGCCATGTCACCAGCTACGGCACATCACTTAAGCCATTTATTCTGTGTGGTCTGGTTTTCCTCTTCCTCTACTTGAATATAAGCTCAGCACAGGGACTGTCTGTCATCTGCTTGGTTTCCTGGTGTATTTGAAGCGGCAACGATAGGGCCCGCTGCATGGAAGGAAATCAGGAAATAATTGCTGAAAGAATAAATGAGTCAGACCAGAGTTGGGCAGAGGTAAACCGAGGAAGCTCCTAACCATCCTGCTCATCAGGAAGATGTCCCTAGAGAAAAGCTACCAGGGCTGGAATCTTTTTCTTTTGATTTTTTTTGTATGTTTGGTTGTTTTGAGACGGATCTTGCTATGTTGCCCAGGCTGGGCTCAAACTCCTGGGCCTCAGCACCTGAATTGCTGGAACTATAGCCACACCGCAGCACCTGGCAGGGCTGGGACTTGGAGGGTAAATAGAGGTTATCTGGGCACAGAGTGCGCCAACAGCCCAGGAAGTGAAAGCTTTTCAGAATGGAGGGACTGCAAGTGTCTGAGGTGTTCTGAAGGGAAAGCCAGGGACGGAGCCCCAGACCCTCGGAGCTCAGACTCCACCCTGCCATGGCATCCGTGGGGAGCCATGGAAACAGTTCAGCAGGTGGTGACACCAGCGCACAGCTGGGAGGGAGGGGACAGAGCCATGAGGTGAGAGCAGCAGCCTGCTCCGCCATGTTGGGGATGCAGCTGGGGAGTCCAGGGAGGAGGAAGACTCGGGGCCTTCTGAGGCTCCAGCTGGGCACCCAAGGGAGGAGCAGCTTGTGGGGAAGCTGCTGAGTTTGACCCCAGGACAGCTTTGTGGATGCCTGGAACCCAAGGTCAGGCTGGAGGACAAGCTTGATGATGGACACAGAATGAAGGGGTGGGGATGGGGGTGGGGCTGAGGACTTCCGCCTGTGAAGCCACAGACTAGAGCGCGTGGGGAGCAGTTCAGGGAAGGGGTCCCCTTCCGCCCTCCTCTCTCGCTGCTCTCTGGGCTGTGTCTGGGTCTTGGCCTGTCCCCTGCATACCCGATGGCTGGAGCCAGGTCCCTTCTTCTACACTGTTGAGGCTTCAGAAAGTGGACAGGAGCCCCACGCACACAGCTGACAGCTGACAGCTGCAGTGGTGGCCACTCTGGAGCCAGATGCTGTGGAAGGAAATGGCTGTCCAGCACTGGGACTCAGGCCAAGACGGGGGCTTCTGGGCTTGGTCCCCAAAGTCCAAGGCAACATCAGCATCTCATGCTCACAGCAGGGCCGTTGGACAGGTGCTGGCCACTCTTACCTAACTTAGTTTTCTACAGTAACAGGGCCTCAGTCACTGGTGCCCTCAGACTGCCCAGAGCCCAAGGCAGCCTCGCCCAGATGGACAGAGGGGTCAGCACCTCAGTCTAGACGCCAAGGGCTCGCTCTCCTGAGTGCCTCTCCCAGCTGCCCCCACACCTGGCCCTAAGTCATGCTAAATGCACTTAACATCACATTGCTCCTCATTCAAATCAAAAAGGAGCTTTTCCCCAAAGCTCCCAAGACAAAAACCAACTCCTTACTGAGCCCTGCAGACTGGCCACTCCCTGCCTCGCACTAGAAATTTCAGTTCCTCATCTGTTTTCTCTCCCCACTCCCTTGTGTCTTCCACTTGCTCTTGGCTCGGCCAGCGCTGCCTCCAGGAAGCCTTCCATCCTCCCCAGCTGCAGAAGGAAGGGCGCTCGAGTAACCCTCACACACCAGGGCTGTCACTGTCACCTTTGCTGCCTTGCCCTAAATAGGCAGCCCCAACATAGCACGCACACAGGGGGCTCCTTGCTCCTCTCTGTGCCTGGGTCCTGCCCATTGGTGGCAGCTATTGCCATGCTCCCTCCCAGCCTCAAGGAGCAGAGCTTCGCCTGCTCCACTCACAGGGTCTCTGTCCCAAACCCAGTAACTCAGTGGTGCCGGCGGGTACATCACCAAACTGAGTTGTGTTTCTATGAAATTCTCAAACCCTCAGAAGACATAAGAGCAACGAGGGCCTGAGCAAAAGCTCCTGTGGGCAGGGCACAGTGGTCTGAGAAAGAAGCTTGTCCAGGGGCCCTTCTGACCCTGCAAGCGCACAGGAACCCAGTTCTCAGCCTCCTTCAATCTGTGGGTGGCTTGTCCTTTCTAGGGGTCAGTTTTCCCCTGTGAAATGGAAGGAAAGAGAAAACCTACACCTCTGGTTTGCTGTGCATTTCGCGCCAGTGAGCTTCTGCTTTCAGGGCCCCAAGCCTTCTCACCAGCCCCATGTGAGAAGATTCAAGTGTGCGGTGCCTGGCCAGCCATGGTGGGGACAGAACTGCCTGGGGGGGCAGGGACAGAAAGCATCAGGGCGCATGTGCTGCCTGTGGGTGTTGGGACGAGGCTGGAAAACCCTACGGGACAGGAGAGAGAGGGATCTTTTCAGATTCAATCCTGTTATCTTTGAAGCTGGGAAAACAGGCTGAGAGGGGACACTCAGAGGGATTATTGCCTGAGTGTAACTTGGGCCCCTGATTGTCCTGTATCCCTAAGAAGGGTTGCGACCACGACAAGCTAGATAACCCAGCTTCAGCCTTCCTAGAAAATGTCCCCCTGCCCCAGGGAGAGCTCATTCTCAAGGACGGACGTGGAGGAAAGTGGGGAGGCAGGAGGAACAAGGTAAACCCCAGGTTCCAGAATCCTCTCATTAATTGTCATTGGAGGCTGAGGGCAATGGCTCAGGCTGGGCCACCCTTCCCAGGACACCAAGCAAGGCTACGAGCAGTGGGAAAGGCAGGTGAGGAGCTTTAATCAGCGTGGCCACGCAGGGAGGACAGACAGACAGAGGCTCAGGCTGTTTTCAGGGGCTGACTGGGGAAGCCTTGGCGTTCTACAGAAAGGGGCAACAAAAGTGAGGTTGAGGGGATCGTGCAGCTGTCAGGCAGGTTAGAGAATCACGGATGTCAAGCCTTGAACTGGTTGATTACTGTCTCAGTCCTGGGAATTAAACCCAGGGTCTTCACACTAAGACATCCCTAGTCCTTTTGTTTTGAATGGAGGCAGAGTTTCGATCAATGGCTTGGGCAGGGCTCCAATTTGCAATCCTCCTGCCTCATCCTCCCAGAATTCTGGGATAACAGGCAGGCACCACCACTTCCGGTATTTTTGTTTTGTCTTGTCTTGTTTTATTTTTGACACAGGATTTTGCCATGTAGTTCAGCCCAGCCTCAAACTCATGATCCTCCTACCTCAGCTTCTGAGGCTGCTCCAGAGAAGCCCTCACTCGTGGAGGGCAGGCTGGTTCCCACAAGATGATTGTACATGCCTGGGGGCAGGGAGGTGGTAAACTCACTTTGGGTTGGTTTGGGAGGCTCTGTTTCCCTGGAATCGAGGTGACTGAGGACGTCTAGGCATCTCTTCAGGGGCTCCAGAACAGGATGCTATAAAGGCTGGCAATTAGATGTCCCTGAAAATCCTTAAAATTAGTTATTTTTATCTTGGTGTCCTATGGTGCAAAGGAGAATGAGACAGGCTAGGTAAGTTCAGGGCCAATAGCTGAGTGTGGTGGTGCACACCTGTAATCTTAGCACTTGGGAGGCTGAAAAAGGAGTACTGTGAATTCTAGGCCAGCCTGGGCTACATAGGGAGTGTAAGCCCATGGACTGCATAGTGAGACCTTGTCTTGAAGAAAAAAAAAGGGACAAGAAACTTTGTTCTACTAATTTTTAGACAGATGCCCAAGTGATTCCCATGCCCACATGCAGAACAGAGCAGGGATGTGACCCCAAGTATTAAGGTAATTAAGTTGATGGATGAAAAAATGAAAGCAGAGATACCAAGGTTTTTCTGCTTTCCATTATCACTGGGGGTCTGCAGGCTCAGCCTCTAAATACCGGTACACAGCTATTCAACAAATTCGAGGTTCTGTGGACACAAGTGAGGAAGACACAAGTCCAGCCCTCATGGAGCTTCCAGCGAGGGGGAAGAAGGGTTAAGAAACTGACACACGTAACATGCTGCTGGTGGGGGCTGTGGATGAGTTGCTCACAGTACTGTGCAAGCATGTGATAAGGAAGGAGTTCTGTCCAGGGGTCAGGGACGTCTTCTTTCGAAGCTGGGAATGGCGACACATTACTGTAATCCCAGCAGTCTGAGAGTCTGAGGCAGGAGGATCACAAGTTTGAGCCAAGCTTGGGCAACTAAGTAATTTGGCAAGACCTCTCAAAATAAAAAAATAAATTTAAAAAAAAAAGCCTGAGGTTGGGGCTATAGCTCTGTGTGTGAAAGCCTTCAGTTTAATCCCCAGTATCTCTCTGTGTCTCTCTAGGAGTAGAGGTATAGTTAAAAGGTAGAGCACTTATCTTAGCATGTGTAAGGCCCTAGTTTCAATCCCTAGGACTGCAAAACAAAACAAAACAAAACAAAACAAAACAGCAAGGCATGGTGGTGCACATCTGTAATCCCAGCATTTGGGATTACAGCACTTGGGAGGCTGAAGCAGGAAGATTTGAATTTGAGGCCAGCCTAGGCAATTTAGTAAGAAATATAAAATAATAAAATAAAATAAAATAAAATAATAAAAAAATTTTTTTTTATCAGTACCAGGGATCGAACTCACGACTGCCTGCTTGCAAGGCAGGCGCTTGTGCTGCTGAGCTAAATCCCCAGCCCCTAAAATAATAAAATTTTAAAAGGCTGGAATGCAGCTCAGTGGCAGAGCATGTGTCTTAGCATGTGAGCCCCAGGTTTGGTCCCTACTATTGGGGGGCAGGAGTGGGGGGAAACAGACTGAAGAACAATTTGAAGCTGGCACAGTAGCACACATTTGTAATCTGGCTTCTCAGGAGTCTCAGGCAGGAAGATCACAAGTTTGAGACCAGCCTGGGCAATTTAGGGAGACTTTGTCTCAGAACAAAAAGAGCTAAGAATGTAGCTCAGTGGTAGAGCAGCTCTGGGTTCAACCCCCAGCACCAAAAGCGAAACAAAACAAAACAACGCCCTCCCCCCCGCTAAAAAAAAAAGGTTTGCACAGTTTCAGATATATTTTTGAAAAAATGTAAATTGCACATAGCATAAAATTTATATTTTTTTTCTTTTTGGACAGTGCTGAGAATAGAACCGAGGACTTCTCAAAATTTACCATCTAAACCATTGTCAAATTACAGTACAGTAGTGTTAAGTGCACATATCAGCATTGTTATGCAACAGGTCTCCAGAGCTCTTTCATCTTGCGAAACTGAAAGTGTTACAATGAAGCAATAACTCTCTTTCTGGTTTGGCCTTTGGTAACTTTACTCTGTCTCTATGAATTTGACTGTGCTTGGGTCTGTCTATGAGTAGAAATGAAATCGTCTTTACTTACGTCACTGAGCATAATGTCCCCAAGTTTCATCTATGTTGTAGCATGTGTCAGAATTTCCTCCCTTTCAGTGGCTGAATTGTATGCCATCATATGCACACTACTCATGCATTCGTCGTTTATCTTAGGATGGACAGTTTGGTTGCTTCTCTTTTTGGCGTTCATGTACAAGGCATACAAATATCTGCTATGAACATTGGTACACAAATATTTCTTTGAGAGCCAGGGATTTGGCTCAGCGGCACAAGTGCCTGCCTGGCAAGTACAAGGCTGTGAGTTCAATCCCTGAAAATATAAATTTAAAAAATATATATATATTTTATATATATATATAATTTGAGATTCTATTTTCAGTTCTTTTGAGTATCTAATCAGAAATGAAATTGCTGAATTGATCATAAGGTAATTTCATTTTTAATTTTTTGAGGGTTTTTTTTTTTTTTTTGGTGCTGAGGATTGAACCCAGGGCACTCTAACCCTGAGCCACATTCCCAGCAGACTGGCCTTGAATTTGTAGATACTCCTGTGTCAGCCTCTTGAGTAGCTGGGATTATGCGTATGTATCATCATGCCTAGCTAAGAGAGAATTTTTTAGTTTTTGAAGGAGAATGAAACCAGGGCCTTAATGTAAAGGGGAAATAATTCCCAACCTGCTGCATAGATGTCAGATGTACCAAGTTAGTGGTCTCACGACATTGAGGAATGAAGTAGTGAACCGAAGAAGGAAGTTAGGATAGTTTTATTGGAAATAAGGAGAAAAGTAGCCCCTGGATTTCCAGGAGGGATCTCACTGAATGGGTGGCCCTTGGAGCTCTTTGTCAAGGATAATTCATACAGCAAAATCACGAGAGTCAAACTACAAACAACTCTAGCAGTGATGGTGAACCTTTTAAGAGCTTTCAGTGATAACAAAAGACTATGGCACGTGCACCATAAATTCACCATCACTGACATATGGGGTTACAAGTTCAACCATTTAAATTAATCCAATGGGGAAACAAGTGTGTGAGGGAAGAGCAGAAGTGTTTCTGGAGACAGGAAGGGAGCATATGTCTGGATGCTCCGGTCACCCACCTATGTGTGTGGTTCACTGGACCAAGTGATGCTAATCACAGCACAATCTTAAATTACTGTTCTCTAGGGAAACTTTCCAGGCTGGCTTTCTCAGGTTTGCCTGCACAATCTTTGTATGTCTTATCTTCTGTGCTGACCTCCTTGAGGGCCCAATCCCTCTCTAGCTGCATATTAACTGTCTATGTTGTTATGATATAGGGAGATGAAACTCCCAACCTACTATGTCCAGTATGAGTTCGTGTTCTCTAAAATCAAAGAATGAATCTGAGAAACAATGGAGGTAAGAACAGAATATATTTATTGAAAGAAAGAAAGCTTCTGTCTGAGGAGAGACAGAAGGGGTCCAGATTGAGTTGTCAGGGACTCTGTCTTTTCCAGAGACTTTCCTAGAGTAAAATGGGGTGAGGTGGGTTCAAGGTGGGGAAAACTGGGAACTCAAAGGCAGATGGGTACAAGGTGGGACATAACTATAGTTAGCCAATAAGATTAATAGTTCAGGTAAAATTGATTAAATTGGAGACAAATGAGGAAGAGAGTCACGTAGAAATCGAGCATTCTTAGAGAACAGTGACTCTTCCGTAGGGGGTTGGAATGGTGACTCCTGACTTCCTCTGGGTGACAGGGAACTATTTTGAATATCAGTCCTTAGGATGTGGATGCATTTGTTTGATCTTTTGTTTTGAGGCCTGGCCCACAGCAGGAGGTGTCTGTCTCCCCCTTAGTTGCAAGGTGCCTGGGCTTCTGCACTAGCTCCTTCAAGGACTTAACTCTGTGTCATTGCCTATAGTATTTTTAGCTAACTCAGCTGCCTATAACAGCACTAAGATACATGCCCAGCGCATTCTTTATTTTGAGACAGGGTCTTGCTAAGTCACTAAGTTGTGTAGGCTAGGCTCAAATTGGCAATCCTCCTGCCTCAGGGTGCTGAGAGGCTCCTGGGCCTGCACTATCACACCCCATTAAGAAATAACTTTTCGGAGGAAGACACAAGATGGCGGACTGGTAGGTAGCAGGAGAGAGACCTTCTCTGAGAGAGACAGCTCAAATGCCAGAATAAAACACCCTGGAGAGACCCAAACAGAGAGAGATAGACTCTCACAACCCAGGGAAAAACTAAACCGCAAAAAACCACTCGAATAAGAGGTCCTGGGGCTACTATTAGTGAAGATAAGATCGGCGAGCACGGCACCCGCCTCGAGACGCCTGAATTCCGCCCGACCTGAACAAGTGATCCGCGCCAAAGCGACTGGCTTGAGCTGCCGGAGCCCGGAGCTGAACAGCCCGGCGTGCAGCTCGCCGGGACCAGCACTGCACACGACCCACGCAGAGGCACCGTGAATTCCCACCTCAGCCGCGCTGAAGTCGGAGGTCAGGCAGTCCAGCAGTTCTCGGGGACATGGTGAGTGATGAGAATAAGACCCTCCCACAGGAAAGGGGAAACCGACTGGACAACATGTTGGATTTGGGCAGGACAGCCCTAACTCCATAAGGAAGTGGCTTCAGCGGGTTATTCCCCTCGCCGAGCGGATTGGTGGAATCTGCTTGGACTAGGCCACGCCCCTGGTGGGGACCCAGTTACATCCCTGAGATCAGTGCACACTGATGCAGTGAAGGCCTGCAAAGGTTGACTGGCCCAGAAGGGAGGAGCTAGCATACACTGCCCCTGGGTGAACTCTAATCTCTGATAACCTATTGAAGAGGGCTAAAGCTCCTAGCCTGCGCCCTCTAGAGGAGCCTTAAACAACAAGAAAAGGGTCTGGGAATTACACTGTACACTTGTATGGAAGGAACCAAAAACATGACGAAAGGGAGACATAAGAAAACACTCCCAGCCCCCAACCCTGAGAACATTGATCCAGGAGAGGTAAATACAAAAGAG
>PVJX010008361.1:0-65950 GCA_004027295.1 Dolichotis patagonum
AGTAAGATTTAGGATTGACTACTGCCTGGTGTTAGCAGAATGAGAATTCTTGTCAAGGACACAGGTGTTTTTGAAAACTGCACTAAATAAATTTGTTTGGATAGAGATATTGTGACAGAGATTTGTTCACTAAGTTTCAAGTAAGGCCATTTTGTCTTCCATCTTGAGATCTGTTTTTCAAAATTGGTATTTAAACTCAAGACCTTCGTACTGAGCTACATCTATCCTATGTTTTTTTTTTTAATGCCAACACACTAAGTTGTCCAGGTTGGGCTCAAACTTGCCTCAGCATCCCGGAGTACTAGCAGGAACCCTCAGCTCTCACTACTGGTAGCAACTGAAGGCATATTCCCGGTTTCTCTTTTGCCTCCTCTTCTTTTCCTCCTCCACTTCTCTTCTCCCCTTCTTTCTTATCCTCTTCCTGTGGTTCTCTACCCCTTCTTCTCCTTCTCCTTCACCTTCCCTCCCTCTCCCCTACCCCTCCCTTCTCTGCTCCTCCTCCTCCTTCTTCCTTCTATCAAACCTAAGAAGACAGAAGTTGAATTTTGAGGAAATACCCACAAAAATTTGATTAGACTTTGGAGAGGACAAAGCTCCAGGAAAATATTAAAACAAACACACGTATCTTGTATGCTAGATGAAGGATAGGAGTACAGCAAGACAAGAGGATTGCTTTAACATTTCTCCCCCTGAGATAGATCTTTTGTCAATGGGGAAGAGGCCAAGGGATGAAAGGAGGGGGAGGGGAGTGAGGAGAATTTAAAAAAAAATTAAGATGTGTGATGTGCATGCATTAACTCTAAAAGATCTGTCTCTAGAGAGAGATCCAGAGTGCAAAAGTCCTGGGTTTAATCATCAGTAGTGAAAAAAATTCTGAAATGGGACATTCTCCTGGGGAGAATCATTAGTCCAAGTTTAGCAGGATCCTTACAAGAAAAAGAGAGAGGCAGGAGAGGAGGAGATGTGACAATGATGATGGAAATAGAGGTCAGAGTGATGAGAATGCTTTAGGGGGGTCAGGAGCAAAGCACATAGGCAGCAACTAGAAACTGGCAAAAGCAGGGGAAAGTAGTCTCCCCTAGGATCCCTGGATGGAGTGGAGCTGGACTGATGCTTTGACTGCAAACCAGTGAGACTCATTTGATACTTCTCACATTCAGAACCATAAGAACATTAGGTTGTATTTTTTTTTTAATTATCAACTTCATGGTCCTTTGTGGCAGTAGCCATAAGAAACTAATACAGCTGCAAACACCCTCCTGCTCTTTACCTACCACAATTTTCAAGAAACCCTGGCTTGGGACTGAAACATTTTGGAATACCTCAAGTTTCCCATTGCATGCACAGGTCTCAAAGAAGTACTTGAAATATTATGTATGATTGGGTATTGAATTCATAAGAAGATAAAATGTATACCAAAGGTTTTCACTGATTTCTGTTTCTTCAGTCTTATAATTTCCACAGCTTTGTAAGTAGAAGAACCAAAGTTCATGGTGATTAGGGAAGGAAGTTTCCTCTAATGCCAATCGTCCAAACACTTGCCTATATTTAACCATACAGTATCTCCCTGTTGTTCACTACAGCACTTTGATTGTCCAGTAATCCTAGATGCTAGTCAGTGTCCAGAAGGGGTGGCTATCAGCCACCTTCTGATGGTAGCAAGATGCAGAAGTAGAGGCGAGGATCATCTCCTGTCTGGTTTTGCTGCTTCCTGCTACACAGGACCTGGCTGAAGACTGGGTTGCACAGCTGTGAAGTTTGGCTGCCTTTGGTGGCCTGTATCCTTGCACTAGTCACACTGGTGTGTCACATTTGGAAGCCAAGGTGATTGCACATATGTTCACAAATTATTATTCACACAGAACACTCAATAAACCAAAATGAGAAGACTGTTCTTACATATCTTACAGAGCAAGAGGCTTTTAGACTCAGCCATACTTTGTGCTGCAATTAGTTAGCCCTTCACTACAAACACTTATTTCCATGTGCTGAGTTTATAGCAATAAATGGTTCTCTCTTGTTCTTCTGATGGACTTTTCCTTTGGGGTTCAAGACATCTCCATCCTTATTTACAAGCTTCCCTAGTCTAAAATCCAGGGACACACAGGCCAAGAGCTGCATTCCCACTTTCCCAGAGAGGCTTAGACTGCAGAGACTGGATCTACGTTCTTTCACAGAGATTATTTAATGGTTTTGCTGAGGGAATTTCTAGAGCAAAACATGTTCACTCTACCTACACTTGATGATGGGAGCCTGCACAATTGATTCTTTTCAAGATCAAGGCCACTGACTCCGACTTGCTTCATGTCAGGGAAACATTAGCTTATTAAAATGTTTAATCACAGCGTTTAATCTTCACCTTGCTGAGGAACTCTTTTATTTATACTGCGTTGAATTCTCACTCACAGTGACTTCTTTCTACCAATTCTCATTTTGCATTGTAAAGCTGTCTGAACAGTAGGAGGGGTGTGTAATGACTTCTCCTTACCCACCCACTGTGTCTTTATTTCTCTCATCAAAGGTAGTTTCCGCCTTCCTCTAATCTACGTTACAACAAATCTTTTTTCTTCCTCATTGAGGATAGACCCCTCTGAGCCGGCGCCAGTGCCAGTGTAGTCCACATAGGGTTAAATATGTTAATTCTGTTCCTCTCTAGAGCTTTATTGTTGCTATTAATGCAGTGTTCATTCATTTAGCAGCAGCTTCTCATTGTTAATTCCTTGAGCGCATAGCCAAGAAAAAAAGAATAATCTCTTATTGCATGGCCTCGGTCTGTGAACTCATTTTATCCCCATTTCCTTTCTTCTGCTTATATTTAGCTTTAATTCCAATGCCTTCAGCATATTACCTATTTTTGAATTATTTTCAGTCTTGATTGTAATAGTTTCTTTATTGCCACTCAAATTTGTAAAAATTTGATGTTGGATGTACTTTAGGTATCTCTTCAGCTTGCTATCCTTCTTTTAGTTAGCGTTCTTTGTGTAAAGGTATACGAAAATATTCTTTGTTGGTGTGGAATATTAGTTTAAGAATCATAAAATTCTAAATTAAAAATCTTTTTTGTTGTTACAGTTTTGTAACTGTGAATGTATTGCCATATCTCAATTTTCTCCTTTATATCCCTGGAATTCGATTATTATTCAGATTTTGTTTTTAGCATATGTGCATGAATATATGTATGTCAGTGTACATACCTGCATTATTAAGGCATTACACGTGTATGTATGATATGTTTATTCCTGTGTGTCTTACATACATAGGAACATACATATATGTATTGTGTTTGTGTATGTATGTATATGTGTGTACACATATGTACGTGTGTGTATGTACATATGATGAAGCATATAAATGTGTTTGTGTGTGCATATGATTATGTGTGTGGGTACATGTAGTTGTGTGAATGTTTTGAAGCATTTTAGATTAGAAGTGCACAGTAACATATATTATGATTAATAAAGCAAGTTGATATAACTATGAACATTACATGTGATACTTTGCTCTATGAGGGTGGTGGCTCAGATAGTACTGGGCATCACAAATATTCCTTACAAATTTTCTAGTAATGTAGGTAGAACAAGGAACAACATAACCTTGGTATGATTGGAATTTTGCTAATCTATCTTTCTCCCTAATGATCATCTTTTTACTTCCTAAATGTTTACCAACCTGAAGTTTTTCCAGAGATCCATCTAGTCTCTTTGGTATGTAGTTTAAAGAACTGAACTTCTTTCACCTTTTTGAAAGTGGAAACATTTACTTGCCCTTTTCCCACCTGCCAGCAAGACTCCTGTTCTCCATAGTTCTTCAAAGATGACTATTTATGGTTCACTTATGTCATCTGAGCCTTCTTTTGGTCTTGTGGAATGAAGCCTTTTTTGGTCTTCAAAGTCCCTTAAAATGTGCATTTTTTTCCCCTAACTTCCTTACTTCCCTTGAACTTTAATATCTTCATCCCAATATTTGTTTTCTCCTTTCTAATCTGACAACTGAGCTTCTTAACCAATGCATCAATCAAGATTCCCTTGTTTAAAAATACAAGAAATCCAACTTAACACCCTGGGGACAAAAAAGAATACCTCAGTTAAAATAATTGAGAGATTTGGGGGTAAGGTTTGTCTCCAAAATGGTTGAGTTTGGGGATTCAGAAGATGTCATCAGGAGTTCAGGATATTTGCCATATTTGGGGTCTGACTCCTTCTAGGGGTGGCTTACCTCATGGTAGGGAAGATAACTACTGGATTTGATTCCAATCCAGAATGAGGAGAGACTCTTTTTCTCTGCATGCAGGTACCAAACTCACATGTGTCTGGTTTTGTTGTCTATGGCTTGGCAACCATGGCGAAGGCAGGCTGAGCACTGAAGCTCATCGGTGCTCCAGGAAAAGTGCAGGCAACCAGGAGTATGCAACGACCATCTGATGCCTTAGAGAAGAGACCTGAGAAGCTTTGTTTATGCCTCTCTTATGTATACAAACTTTACAGTATTCTCCCCAAGTCATTCTCTTGCTCTTTGCATACTTGAAAAAAGCTATTTTTTAAATCATCCTTGGACATTTTCACAACTAGTATTTAATTTTCTCAGTATTAGTTTTCATTTGTGTGATTGCATTTTGGTTCTTTCCTTTTACTGGTAGATGACATCTTTACAATGTTTCTGTTTATCTAAGGGCTGGTTGAGTGCAAGTGGTTTCTTAGCTGCCTCTTGCCTCTCTTCCATGATTAGACTTTTAGAGCTGTGTGTTTAAGAGCCTAGTATTATTCTTTGCTTTTCCAGTGCCTGGTGGAGAGCTCATGCCTAACTTCTCTCTGGGCCTCTGGAAAACTATCTTCTTTTAGTCTGGTGGCATATATTTATCTTTGCTTAAAGTGTACAACCCTGGCTATATTAGATTGTAGGGTACTGTGACTCATCTCCTCTCTATCTCAAAGATTCTATAGTGTCTGTTTTGTCACCCAGTATTCTTTGCTGGTCAAAATTAGTTCCTAAGCAGTAACTCCCTCTCATTACTTTTTTTGCTTCCTGAAAGATGAAGTTGCCAGTAAGATGCATCTAATGTGTTGCTTTCAGCTGACTGGGACTTCCTGGAGATGTCTAGATAAGCACAATTCTTCGTCACTTCCATATCTTGCTTCTGTTGGCTGTGCCAGATTTGTGCCTTATGTCAGGATGTGGCTGTCCACTCCTCTCTGCCTGGAATGGCTGTTTTACCAACTGTCCTCACCTCCTATGCCAACAGTAATATCATTTTTATACTCCTTGTTTTTATCGCTCCCAGAGCTCTTCATCACTCTGCCATCCCTAATTTTGGGGTTTTTGCAAAGGTATATTTATCTTCTTGACACAGAGTATTACTCCCTTTTGTGCAATGTGGTATGTTCCTAAGAAATGCCTCTTGTGAATCCTATTTTGCCAAGATGTAAAACTTGTCCGTGAGAGGTGCTGATTTTTTTTGAGTGGACATCAGATTGTATGTCTAGTATATTAATATTCAACAACTAAGATTCTAAGTGCTATGCCCAACTGCCTCCTGAGTTAATTTCTGCAGTGAACTGCTAGGTACATTCAAAACCGGCTTCATCCTCGAGTTGTACCCTGGCATTCCCTCCTCTTAATTAATTTCGTTTGTTCAGATCCATATCCTCTAGAACAGAATGACAAACACTAATGAGCATATTCTTCTCCTTAGCAAATAGGTCCCATTTGATTACAAGTGCCAAGTAGTAATCCTTATTTTTCTTTTGTTATATTGGGCATGTGTGCTATCAAATAATACTTAAAACATTGTACATACATTTGATTTGTAAAATTGCTTTTAAAGAAAAACTAGTCATTGTTTTAGTGGAAATCTATGGTGTCTGTAACTCATGACTGGTGTTTGGGGTGGTCCCAGAACAGGAACAAAGCCTGCACATTTACAGCACATGGCTTGTATAGCGTTCTGATGACTGTTCTCTCCCCGAGAGCTAAAGCAGTATCACTGGAGAGGGGCAAATGGCACACAGCACTAAGAACAGAGTCTTTTCGTGGTATGACCAGTGCCTCCTAAGTCTGGGGCTCAGGGTGGAGAAGCTTTACCAGTTTTATTTGTACCTCTGTGGTAGAAGTGGAAAAGGAGAGAAAACGAAGAACTAATGCCAAAAATTCAGAAAACAATTAAAGGGACATAAAGATCCTTTGCGTGTACGTCCTAAAGTGTAGATAAAATCACTTTAAAGGATCTAACAGGCCATCAAGATGAACATCCCATGGAAGCATAGGGATTTGCAGTGATTAGGACTCCGCCAAGAACCGAGAAAGGCTCCTAAGTTTTCGGTGAGCCCCTTACCTGTCTCTGAGCCTTTGTTTTCTTTATAGTCAGATGAGGATGGCAGGTGGCACCTCTATGGAGCACATTCCCTGAGGAAATTAGTGCAGGATTATTAGGGATCGACATCTATGAAAACTAGGGGGCCAGACCCAGAATCAGGTAGAGGGAAATCAAGCTTGGGTTTGTCCTGCATCCTCCTGAAATGCTTAGACATTGTACCTCTGCCTTCATCAGTCATGGATACAGGCTCATCTTCTCTTGGGAGAAGGATGGGGCTACCATGTGAAGGCTGTGCTGACAGCTTTCTCAACAGTGTGGGAGAAAATTTTTCTTCCGTAGGAGCACCTGGAGGGTGAGAGAGAGAGAGAGAGAGAGAGAGAGAGAGAGAGGGAGGGAGAACAAAGCCAAGTCTCTGTCTATCTCTCTCCCTCA
This sequence comes from Dolichotis patagonum, assembly GCA_004027295.1. Lineage (NCBI taxonomy): Eukaryota > Metazoa > Chordata > Mammalia > Rodentia > Caviidae > Dolichotis > Dolichotis patagonum. The sequence goes on from PVJX010008361.1 coordinate 6,743, forward strand.
ATCTCTCTGTTTCTTCTTTATTAAATAGGGTTCTATAAGAGAAAGTATTTTGTTAACCATAAAACTTACTAGAAGTATTAATTAATTTAATAGTCATACCATGAGCATCCAACATTTATTGAGGTTCTACTCTATGACAGCCTTGTGATATTAATAAAAATAATGAACCTGAATTTTTTTGGCATGCTATTCTTCTATTTTTGCTTTCAGAGCTGATAGTCTCCAAGCCCCTTGACTGTGGTCTTCCATCAACCATGAAGCCTCAGATTACAGCTTGCATGGGTGCTAACTCTGCACAGCGTTTTGGAAAATAAAGCTTTTTGCCATAAAATTATTCCTTGGTGTTTTAAATACCATAAGTGCAGAATATTTATGGAAATTGTTAAGCAGGATAATTGCTAATACATAATTTTAATACACTATGACATAGTTACAATAATAAAATTTACATATTTTAGTACTTCTTGAAGAACACAATTAAAAACACTTTTCAGTGAAAGCACTTTCCTCGGAAAACACATAAATAGTACAGTAACTAAGCCTCAGGAAAAATAAATACAAGGGAATGCCGTATGATATGTTTTATAATCATTTGGGGATCCAAAGCAAGTCATACGTAATGGAATTTCATTGTATAGCAGTGGAATTTCCCCCAGAGTTTTATTAGAATCTGTAACATAGTTTGAACTTCTCAGCAAAGTAAATGGCTTGTCCAAGGTCTGAGTCAGCATTTTAAGTAAATATGCTAATTTTTAAGATCAACAAAGAAAACATTGCTACTTTGAGTGCATTTTAAATTTAAAAACAACTTTTTAACTCATAAGCTGTTCAATAAAATATAACTGAATATTTTGATTGCTCTATATTTAAATTTGCATTTCTGCAACAGCCTGAGAGCAGTCTGCTCATTGCATGGTCATAGTAAAAAGATTAAATTAGTAGTTCATCAATTAATAAATCATGCATTAAATGTTAATGCAAAGGTTAGTACAAATCATAATAGTGATCATTTTGTACTTGTACCCTATTTTATCTTTTTTAAAAGAACAAACTGCATATTCTCTTGTTGCTTTAAAAAATGTCAGCTATATCTATGCATGCAAATAAAAATGGAGAATAAAAGGATAAATTTGGAAAATCCGTTTTTCATATTTTCTGTATCTTCATTCCCCTTTTAGAAACCTGGCACGTGGAACACAAAATTCTGTGATCTTACCATTGAAAGCATGAATCTTGAACTAGAAGGCTTGGCATTTCCAGTTGCTTATTAAATGCCAAGTTTCAGGTCAGGGACCACCTTAAACTGCTGAGTGGGGAGGTGCACTTACCAAGCCCCTCAGTTGACTGGCCCAGTAAAATATGAGAAGCATTATTACATAAATTTTTGTCTGTAATGAATTGATGTAAAAATTCTATTTCTCAAATTATACAAATGACTGTTTCCTTTTAGTTAGGAGGTTATATTTAGTTATATTTAAGAATAAACATAAAATATTCTGAGGCATAACACTCAATATAGAAACGAGTCTTTGAATTTCATTTCTGTTTTAGATTCTGAATTATTGAATGTGTATTGTAGGGTGAGCAAGCCCCTCTTTGAATAAAAATATTCAAGTTATTCAATTATAAATTATGACTAATAAATCGGCCTATCTTTGGCCTTTTCCATTAGAATGGTTTAGCATTCCTAGAACGCTAAATGGGGATTCAGGAAGCAAGCAGAGAACACATTTCCCATCAAATAACATCATTCTACCATTGCTGATATAGAACAATCACCTTGTGAACTGTTTTTTCATTTCTTTGCATTAGTGGAATTTTGAAACAATGCATTCTCCCGCTTCATTTTCAGCAGGTAGCATAAGAGGATTTGCAATTCTGCTCAGTTTCTGGTTCTCATGTTATTGACTTTAGTCTGCAGAGAGATGAAATAAGGCCTCAAATGCAATGGATGTTAAGGTTAAAGCCCTTCTTATGTCATTTAGAGATTGTTTTAGATTAAGGATCATTTGACCTTGAGGTATAGTGGTTGCTTTATTATCTGATCATGGTGCCTCCAGTAAGAGGTTGTTCAATGCTTTCAGCACATTACCTGCCTATGTCATTGCAAATCTTCTTGCTTCAGAAGATCTCTCAGCAGGGTTAGAACGAGGTAAAGAGCTTAAATAAGCAAGCTATATTTATCAGCAATGAACAACAGTCCCTGGAAATGTTCTACCCAGCAAATTAATCTAAAGTGATAGCTCCAAATGCATGAGAACAGAACTGATTTTGTATTTTAAAATTTATTTACTACTATTATTATGAGCAGAGAATGCCGCATCAGAAGAACAGAGGTTTGAATCATAGTCTCACTGCAGTCCATCTAAATAGGTCAATAAAATCATGGTATTTTTACATCAAAATAATTTAGCTACATTGAAACTCCACATGTTCTGTTCCAAGGTGGGAAAATCACAGAAGGGAAAAAAATGCCAATAAACAGCTTGAACAAGATTATATAGATAAATGATTCGAAAGTAAACTATATATGATTCAAAAATGCATATGATTCAAAAGTAAAATAAAGATCATTGTTTGGTAAGGCTGAGAGAGCTTCAAGGTTTTAGGTGGCTCAAATTCAAGATAATTTCAACTGCAAACAGTACAACTGAGTAATCCAAGAGACCAAGACTGGTGGTAGGAGTTAATGAGGCGATAGATAGCAAAATAAGCCTGACCTCGAGAAGATGGTTTACAACTGCAGTTATATTAAATGGCCAGAGAGCACTCACATTGCACTTTAGTAGCTAACCCTAAATGTTGAGCTGCTTAATTAACGGTGTCTTTGCCTTTCTTTGCATGAGGACTCTCCATATCCTGCTACTTTGTTCCCTAACACATTACTTGGAAATCACAGCTGATTTTTACATACTTGTTAATGAGAAATAATTTTAAAAACATTTTAGGAAGTGATGCCCTTAACATGGCCCCAGAGAAGGCCATAATAAAAGAGGCCACAAGCCTGTTACTGAGCCCTGAAAGAAACTTAAATAAAGCAATTTCAGACAGACCACAGATTTTCTGTCTTTCTTTTGCTTTTTCTCACACAACTGAGAAGTACAGCTCTGAAAAAAGACACAAGCTAAATGAAGATCAAAGGAACATTTAGGTATTGTATTTCCTTAGACACTGATATGAAATAGGGTCTCATAATACAAAACAGTTACCTGTCTTATAGAAATAGAAAATGATTTCATACATATATATTCATCATTCAAAGGCAATATGCTTAGATATTTTTCCATATGACCGAAGGATTTCTATCTCAACAATGATATGTGTTAATGGACTTAGACAATAGGGTTTAAATGATTGTAATAGAGTTATAGCAGATTCATCTGGGCTATAAAAGTAAAGATGTAAAAATAGACTGGCTGTCTTAATATGTGACTCACTCTCAGGAAGGCATATGCTTTTCCAGCAGCAGTAATGGGCCTGACTGCATCCGTTTCTACTCTCTTGCCCGGTCGTAGGACCTGGAGGCATTTATGTTCACCAAGGGTTTGCGACAGGCAGCCTCCGACTAATTTCCAGGTAAGAAGCTATTTGGCCTCTTTATACAGGTACGGAATGATGGGTAAGATCTTCCAATGGAGGAGAATACTAGCTGTGCATATTATATTTATTAAAATAGAGGGAATGTGAGTGGTCATGCCTGGGGAAAACATGCTGTCTGCTAAAACATTATATAATTGCAATTGCAGAACTCTGGGGACCAAGTAAATGTCTTGTTAGCCACAAATTGTTGGTTGTGAAAAATTAACTAAATGTAACAATTAGCCTCGCTGACATATGAATCTGCTATCAAAGAGATAAAAATGGATAGATTATGCAACAAACAGTGGTAGAAGGAGAAAGAAAACACTGAAAGGAACAAATGTTTCCTTAACTTAAAAAAAGCAATGAAAGGGATAAGATATATAAATGGGCAATAAAGAGAAGCTAAGTTAAAAGTGATATTTGCCCCCTTAAAACTGGTTCAATTTATTACTTAAAATCTATTTGTTCCAAAGTGAAAGTTCTCTGGTCATTCATTCCAGGATTATGGGAGAGAAGACAGCAAGCAGAAGTTCCTCTGTGTTCCTCGGGTAGGAGGAAAGGAATCAAAACAGTTCATCTACGGTCAGCACAGTTGAACACTTTCTTTGCTGTATTAGAGCTCTAACTAAAGAAGGAGTTTTGTTAAAAAATAGAAAATATTGCTGCTCTGATAGTCTAAGTGGGACCTAACATAATCATAAGTGTTCAAGATAAGCCAATGGAAATTGATATAATTAGAAGGACATTTTGGTTAAGCCATTTAGAAAGGACCTTCTGATAAAATGACCACTGATATTTGAAATGGCATTTGTGGCAAAGAGAACTCACCATCCATGAAAGATTTATGCATCTCTTCTTTAATATGTCATTGTTGCTAGGATATACTTGCCCACCGTGGAGGTATATCTAGGAGGAGTCTTGTGTCCAATTCTTGTTAATAGATGGTAACACTTCCCTAGTCTATTAGAGGTACTATAACAGATTATAGCCTGGGAGGTTTATAAACACAGAAACATATTGGTTATAGGTCTGGAGGCTGGAAAATCCAAATAGCAGCGCACCAAAAGATTTCACTTCTTGAAAAGGACCATTTCCTTATTCATAGAGGGCCATCTGATGTAAAAAGAAGAGAAAGGAAACCCACTAGGGTCCTCTTTATAAGGACACTAATCCCATTCATGAGAATTCCACCCTTATGAGCTAATCACCTGCCAAGGGTGCCATCTTTTACTTGCTTCACCTCAGGGGTATGGATTTTAGCATATGAGTTTTGGAGGGTACAGACATGAAGAATATGTGCAGAAGTCATATTTCAACTTTCCACCAGTAACACTTTCTCTTTTGCTATCTATTAGCTAGAAGCAAAAGATTCCCATGTCCCAGAAGGGGGTATGGCCGTAAGTTGAAAGAAGCTTGGGGCTCTAAATCACTAGTGGGGAATTTATCCCTTTAAGATCTGCACTGAACTATTGCATAAAGAAGGAAATAATTTCTATCATGTTAAACCACTAAACTTTTCTGGGTTGTCTGTTGCAACAAAGTAAGCCTTTAGAGTTAGTTTTTAGTTTAAAAATATTCAAATCAGAAAATAAAGATGACCTTGGCAAATAGAGTTACACGATCAACTTTCTTGGAATTTCTAGTCGCCCTGAAAAATCCACTTGACTTTTTACACAACAATCTTTTTACCATTAATACTTTTTGTTTGCTTACATTTTTCTCATCAAGCATAATCTTTAGCCTCAGTAACTTACAAAGCTTTCTAAATCTTTGCTATAGAATAAATTGGTGGGTTCGACCTCTTGGTTAATTTTATTAGATCTTCATTTTCAAGTTTTAAGTAAATTCATAAATAAATGAAAGGACTTTTATTTCCTTAAACCATACCTTATTGAAATTCTTTGAAATCAGGTATCCTTGATAGAAATCATACCCATGAGTTCCCACTGGTTTCCCTCATTTGCCTTAAAGTTCCAAGGCCTATTTTGTCTATCATCTCCAATTTCCCTGTTTTTATTTGTTGCTCTTCTTTCTTCTAAGTCACATAGGGATGCCTTATCATTTAGTTTCCTTGTTATATAATTTTGTTATAACTTATATTTTACCTTTTTGGCAGGTGTTCATCTGAGTGATGATTTTCTTCATGTGGAAAATCTTAAAGCTTCAATTGTGGGAATATTTAGACAGTCTGAAATGTTCAGATGTTTCTTTACTTTGAACTTTCCCTTCTTTTTTTACCTGCAAAGTAGATAGTTTAAATTCTCTGGCAAAGAAACCTTTGAATTAGGTAAAAGAGAAAATTATAATGTAATTAGAAAGATTTGAATCATTTTCTAAAATGCTATTAAACTTCATACTGGTGAAAAAAAATGACTAAGAAACAAATGTTCTTGTGAGGCAGGGCTACTTTATAATATGAACTGATTCTTTTGAACTTGAGGCTCTGTTTATCCAACAACTTATTTTTTAAGCTCAACAGTTTTTACATCTCAGACTATGAAACTATAGATGCTTAGTAAAAAAGTGGAAAAATTCAAAACTGTGTACAACAAAGAAAATATTAAAAATGAGGTGTATGGCCCAATAAGTCAAAGATCCATTTACATGTGGGCCAGAATTTTTTTCTGTGTATAGCACTGCTTTCTTCACTGGTTTGCTTGGTTTATCTTTTAATTTTAATAATACAAATCATGACATTGTAAAATGTAAAGAATAAACAAGTACATGCAATAGAAAGAAAAAAATTTACCTTCACTTTGTATAGCCCTGCTACCTTGTTTAGAGTAAACATTTTCTAATTTAAAATGTGACCGTCCAGGTCTGCTCTGTTTCATTTAGTTATGTAGTTACATTTATCTATGTTTATACTTTCAAATATAACATAATACACAAATATAATATATATACATACATATTTGATATATATATCCTATTTATGTCATATATATGATGTACAAATACATTTGCCTTAACATTATATTGAAAGAACTTTCCTGTGTAATAAAAACTTAATAAAAGCATATTTTAATCACACAACTGTTTCATAATTTACTAGATCATCGCATATTGATAAGACTAATGTCTATTTTAAACATTAACACTGAAATAGACATTATTTTATATATATTTTCCCATCTATCTCTTTAAAACAGATCCATAAATTGAAATAGATAGAAAAAGGATTTAATTTGTTTCATGATTCTTGATGCAAATATTTCCCTCTTTTAATAAATGTATCCCCCCCAAATACATGTATAGTAGTTTTAGTATTTCTTGATTTTACAAATCTGGAAGACAGAGTAGAGTTAGAAATCCCTTTTCATTCTCCATCCTAAGAATTTATGATCCAAAAGCAACATGAATTAAAAGTGTTACCAACTATTGTTTCCCAACCTTTGCTGCACGATCATCTAGAGATCACTAAAAAATACTGATGCGTGGCTCCAAGCCCTCAGATCTCCTGATTTAATTGGGATGGGTGGAAACTGAACAGTGGGATTTTTAAAAACTCCCCAGGTGGTTCTAATGTGCAGCAAAATTTGGAAACTGCTGTCAGAGTATTTAGTCATTGGAAGATACCCAGACCCATGTGGCTAAGAGGTCAAATGAAGGTCATTGTACAGATTCTATGCTTGCTACTCAGTAGGAAAAGTATTTCTTCTGGTAGTGAAAACACTGCTGATAGTATTCAATACTATTAATCACCTAGACTCTCAAATAAAATAAATCCAACTAGAAAAATAGGATCAACCTAACCTAATACAGTAATACTCTCAAGCATTAGATTTGTAAAAGCATCTTTCCCCAGTGACTGCTGGAGTGTTTGGAAAAAAGCCTCCCCTTTTTGCAAATTGATTTTTGTCTTGGCTGCAGTGTTTGCTTGTTTAAGCATTAATGACTTGATTTGGAAAGAAATAGCTTCCTGTATGACCTGGATTAAGAAGAGTCATCTTTAATTCTGCCAGAAATTGTGTACAAATGCTAGCATGTAAACAGTGTAACCTGTGACATTTTTTTTTTACACCCAAGCAAGCAAGGTGACCCACATGGCTTATGAGCTGAAAAAAAAACAAGAGCTCTGTAATGCAGTTAGAGTCGGAAGTGCTAAATTTCCCTTGGGACTATGGGGGAAAGCTTCCTGTTCTTTGTAGATTGGCCTATTATTGAAATACATTTGCCCATAGTTAATCCTCAAAGTAATTAAATGGAAGGAGTGATTAAATCACCAAGAAAACAGTGCCTGCTACATGTGAGGGGTTCCCAGCATAGTAAGATTTTCATTAATTAGTTAGACTTGAATGTTATAGAGGCATCTTCCAGTTAATGTAGGCGAGAGAGAGAGAGAGAGAGAGAAAGAGAGAGAGAGAGAGAGAGAGAGAGACAGACAGACAGACAGACAGGCAGTGTATCTGCATGAGAGAGCAAATAATAGTGAAAGGTAAAATTAAGAACAGTTTCTAAAGTCACAGATTTTCTGGTAGAATTATAGGAGGCATGTAGTTTCTATAAGGCTATGCCAATTTAGAAAAGTAGTATTATTTATTCTCCACAATTTCTTATAAATGAAAAATTGGTCAGTTATAGTAGGCTGAGAAGCAGAACTCAGAAAGCCTAATATTTCCTTGGTAAATGTTAATTTTGTCATGTCACTTTCATTTTTAGTAGATTCAGTAAAGCTTGGTGTTAATCTTGACTATTTTTCTATTGCTTAATCTTTAGGAAGTTACTTGACCTTTCAAAGTTTCATAAAAATTAAAGAACTGGGTTGTATGATTTTAACATTTTTCTTAGATCTCAAAAACTACTGGTCTAAAAAAAAATACAAAAACACAGCCAGGAAGCACATGTGAGAGTATTAAAATTCAAGTTACCATCAAAGTAAATTCAAGTAGAAGATAAAACATGGAAAATAAAATATGCCACATTCATTTCTGTGACCTTTACAAAATATTTTATGTTCCTTAAGAACTTTGTGAGTAAGAACCCAAAGGAAAGTGAATTAGAATCTTCCAAAGATATTCATTTTTCTATGTTTTTATTCCTATTTTCCTTTTTTTCTCTGCTTTTTTGCATTTTTCAATGACTTCATGAAAACATTGGAAATGCATTACATTTTCAAGTTCTAATGCATTTAAATGAGGTAGTTCTAAATAGTTACCAAAAATTATCCTTTTGAAGTGACAGTCTGCATTCATAAGTAACCTTAAGACACAAAAATTAGATAATAAATACCTTCTTTGTGGCAAGAAGAAAATAAAGTGTTAACTTTTGGGGAAGAGTGCATTATATCTTTTACGTCATCTGTGTATTCTTAGAAACTTCTATCTTTTAATGCTTTGCAAAAAATTATAATTGTTCTTTTAGTGTACAATGATCTGATTGTTCCATGCTGGCTTGGCCATGTTGGCTGAATTAAGTAACAAGATATATTATTATTATTATTATTATTATTATTATTATTTTTGGTACCAGGGATCGAACTCATGACCTCATGCTTGCCAGGCAGGCACTTAAGCCACTGAGCTAAATCCCCGGCCCCAACAAGATAGATTATTGCGACCTTGATTTGACCATGGCCATTGATGAGATATAGAATATTTTTAGCATTTAATGCATTTGTGTAACTGCAGCAATCACGAACTGAGCTTTCAGTATGTTCCATATCACAATCCAGGGATACAGAGTTCTACTCTCCCAAATCTTTAGTAACTAATGGTGAAGCAGATTGAGGAACAAAAGGAGATAAAACTGTAACTATAACAAGAAGCCGTATTCCATTAAGATTAACAATAAATTGCTTTGAGACAACAGAGGAGAAAGAAATTCGTTTTGAATAAAGTTACTGGATGGGATAAGGTTGTGGTTAATTCCATACTGAAGCAAAACCTTTAAGTTCTAGCATAACTTTTAATTGTTAGAATGAGCAAAGCAAAAGCATAATGTGAAAATATGTGGCGAATCTAGAAAACAAGGTACAGCCTGTAGGCTTGAGCCATGGATGCGATTGATGGACAGGTTGAATAATGGAGTAGAGTGATAAAGAAAATGGTGTGGAGCCAGACTTTGATTTTACAGCTAGAGAAAAGTGTTAAGGATCAAAGGGAGAATGTATGCTTATCACTGTTAGTTGCCTAAATGTTATAGGGAAGAGTTGATTTAGGCAAGAAAGGCCACTAGGACAAAACAGAGTAAGGCAAGAAAACTTTGGGGATTGAGAAATCTGGGTGCTTTTATACTTAAATAGTGAGGGATAAAACTGAGTAAGAGAGCAACAGAGACCCAGTAAGACTCCTCTTTTAAGTAAGGATCATTCATCCTAAGGAAATTTAAGTTTCAGATAACCTGGAGGAGGTGGCTCTTAATTTCTGAAAGTAGTAAGGAACTAAGTAGCAAAGAAATATATACATGCAAAAAAATATAAGATTTAAAACTGTAAGAAGAAAAGAATTGTTGTGCTATTCATATGTGTAAATGTGAGTAACTAGAACTGACTGAAAACCAGATTAGAAGTCTACCAAATTAATATGAAAATTGCAATGCGAAATCTATGAGATTAAAGTGAAACATACAAACCTTTCAGCTTTGTGTGCCTCTATGTAAACTATGGGTTTAAAATTTGTTCCAGTAGAAAATTGCTACAAAAGCTGTAAAATCCTCAAAGAGGCTATATCCCCTAAACCCATTTTATATGTTACCATGGAGAACAGTAGACAAGGTAGAACCTTTCAGGGAGGATGAAACCGAGGTCAGTGCAGAGCAAAGGACAAGTGATTGTCTCAAGCAATAGAATCAGTGTAACAGTCTTTCACCCAGCCCAGGTGAGGGACTTTCCTGCCCACACAGAAGAATCTCAGAATGGCTGTGGACTGGCAGCTGCTGTGTGCTTTATACCTTCCTTCTCTCCATGGTTGAGTTTCTATGGCAAGGACACTCACCCCGTGCCACCATTTGAAGATTGCTTTTTCAATATGGAAACTGCAGTTCTATTGAAACCTCTCTAGACATAAAGGAACAACTTTGTAGGACCAAAAGACCCAGTGAATTTGAGTTGGATGATTTACCTGGTATTATGGATTAAAAACTGGTGGTCAACTTAATGCCAGCTGAATTAAATCAGCAGGGCGCTGAGCATAGATGTTCCACCTGAGGAAAGTTGCCAGAATAAATAGAGAAGTGGAGAAGGAGAAGCGAGGCGTTAACGCATTGAGGTGTTGTGGGTTTTCTTATGAGTTGCTATTTGAGCCGTTAGTTCCCCTGGAGAAGCTCCGGTCCTCACATCGAGCATCACTTCCTGGCTCTGGAGGGGAAGATGTGTGTTGCTTAATCTCCAGGATGATCTCGTCACACTGGCTTCCTGGCATGTACTCAACTGTGCTTATTGTTGGAGGAGCTCGGGGCCTCTGTGTGGTTGAGGATGGCTGTGGTGCTTTTCAGGACAGCCCTGGTCTTTGTTGTGAGTGTGACTTCTCGGCTCTAGCATAGAACCCTCAACCTACCAGCACAGCTCCTTCACCCTGTGGGCATAGACTTCCTAGCTTCCACCGCTGCCCTTTGGACCTTTCCAGCAAGGATCGGTAAAAGAGACTGGTGTGAGTCCTTCTTGTGGGCTCTAGACCCCCAGTTGGACTCGTGAGAGGTATTGTCATGAGCTCTGGGTCTTCATCTGGACTTATGTGGGACATTGCTGTGGGATTCAGGCCCTTGACTAAATATACTATGTCTTTGGTGTTGTGGATAGATTTCCTGCATTTTGTTGTGTTAACTTTGGGTGACCATCATAAAACAATATTATAAACTCCATGTCCTGATTCTAACTGTTCTCCTCACCACCCCTGACTACAATACCTGGTTTTTTTCCTCTAAGAAAAATGTTAATGTTTGGAAGAAAAAAAAGAAAGTGCAAGATCTATTTCAGAGTTTGGCAGTTGCAGACTGCTATATGTTGACTAAAAACCCATATTCTTGTCTTCTGAAGCTCATAGACTACTATTCACACACCCTTGCATTTAGATGTGGTCAGGTGACTGAACTCATGTGGGCTCACATCTGCTCTTTAACAACCTTCTGCCTTCCTTCTTTCTCCATTATTCCCACATGACCCTCTTGCCAGAATAGTTGGCGGAATAAAGAGCCTCTAGGGATTTAGAGAAGCTGGCGACACACCATGGAGGAAGCCAAAGTCGCTAATGGAACACAATGATCTTAAAATGTTAATCAAAAACTTACTTAAAAGAGAGAGAGATGTTATTTCATTAAGTCACAAAGATTTCAGTGGTTTTCTGTTACAAGAAGCTAGTACCTAAATCCAGGAGTTTATGTTGAATGAACCAGGAGAATAACTCCTAGGCCAGCTACCCACTGTTAACTCTGCAGTTGGTGTATGGTCTCACCTGGGCTCTCAGGTGGGTAGTACATTAGTGCCTTGATTCACAAACTTAATTTGTTCTATGATTTTGGAAAAGATGGCCATGTTTATGTTTGTGTGGGAAAGATGGCCACAGTTGTGTTTATCAGTCCATGCAGAGTTTGGAATCAAAAACAAAATTTTCCAAATGCTTCTGCTTGTGAACCAAATTGTTTGCAAACAAAAGCATCCATGAACCCAGATACCACTATAGTTTGGTTGTTGAATTCAGCTATGATGGCTGAGTTCACTGACTGTCTCTAGAGCTTCAAGTCATCTTTCAAAGTCAAGGAATTATCTTTAAAATTTAGAGTTTTCAGAGCATCGTAGTCTCAGGACTCCAAGAAGATAAGAGGAAGCTGGAGAGATTCTTGAGCTGTTATTTGAAAGTAGTGGAATATTTTTATTCCATGATACTAAAGGAAAACAGAGTCAGACCAGGTCAGGGCAGAGAAATAGCTTCCACCTTTTTGGTGAGAGGTGCTTCAAATATTTTGTGAATATTTTTCATATTCCACAATCCCTACGAATTCTTGGAGTATACTAAGTGCTCAATAAATAGTTGTTAGTACACCCATGAATCGACAGTGTGGGTTAGAGTCCTGAAAAACAAGGATAAAGCATTGCCGCAGCTGCTACTGGGAATGGGCAGGAGAACCAATCGTTGGTAACTAAGAGCATTTTGAGAAGCACTGATAGTCTGCCTGAGCTTGAAAATCATAAATTTGTTTTAGAGCCAATTTTCTGCAATTGCATTTGATAGCCTGGGAGCAAGCCCGAAGAAACAGATGGTTGGGTTGATCTGGGTTAGGGATTTGGACTTTGCAAACCAGCAGTAGTGGGAGGTCAGAACTGCCCAGCTTGGTTCTGTGCCTCACTGGCTCTCTGCTTACTCTAGAGCTTGCCACTGCCCGTCATGGAATATGCTGCAACCTAAACATCTCCTCTCTGTCCAGTCCACAATCTGATATGAAATCTACACACTGGATTGCAATTCAATTAAGGCTGTATTTTACATGATTCAGGCCCAAAGCAAAGCACCTATGAGCATACACACATACACACACACACACAAACGTTAATCACCTGCATTCCTTGGAAGGCATAACAAGGACTCAGAATTTGGATTCTGTTTTATTTGCAATCCTCTTATGTACTACTGGAGCCTTGTGATGTGTCAAGGTGGGCTGTCAATCTGACTGGCTCAGGAGCTGCCTCAGAGATTAGTAAAACATATTTGTGGGTATGTCTGGATGTGCCATGTAGGCATGACCTTGGAGTTTACTCTTGATCTTTAGCACCTTCCTCACTTGGACTGTTCCCCTGCTTGACTTCCAGGCCACCATGAGCTAGACATTTCTGCTCTATCACACCTTCCTCCATGATGTTTCTCCCTTGGAGCCAGCCAATCATAGGCTAAATCCCTTAAGCCAGGTTAACCTATTCTTAACCCACCTAAATTGTGGGTGTCAGTTGTGTGCCAGTGATGGAAGAGCTGACAAATAAAAGCTTCCTATTATGCACTGTACCCACAATTCTTTTCTGTTGCTCCCAGCTTCAAGATGAAGGGTTTCATTTATATTTTCTCTGCTAAATTTCTCTTGCTCTGCTCTGAGTAAATTGTTTTCTTTCTCCTGGCTCATTAAACCTTCTCTTTTATTCTGTATCACAAAAGGCAAAGATGCAAGCTGAGGAGTCAGGCTTGTCTTCCAAGGCTGGGATAAGAGTAGAAAGGGAATGTGAAAGGAAATTGAGCTGACAGAGTCCTGTTGGGCAGCTAAAGCTTGTGACCACTTCTATCTTAACGCTTTCTAGATTTATACCTGTCAGGCTATTTTTTACCTTCGTTCCTTTCTCTTGATATTTTGAAGCTATCTCTATTGCCTTGCTCTCCCTTGTCTGGGATGAGTTACTAATTTCACGATTTGACATGGCCCACTGCCATTTTCTGTTTTGCTACAGTTCTTAACCTCCATAAAAATCCTGCACATTTGCAACCCTGTGCAGGAGAAACAGCCAGGAGGGGGATAGGCAAGTTGAGGAATAGGATCTGGCTTTTGGATAGGATACTGAAACAGAGATGTCAAGGACTTAAGGTTTAGATGAATTTTCAGTGTGGGTAACAGAGCTGATTGATGGATGACTGCAGGAAGGGAAAACTAAACCAAGTGCAAACACTCTCAGAAAGTGTAGGGGTGTGCACTGAATGTAGGTCAGTGTTGAATGCAGTGGGAAGAGCGATTTCAGCAGATACATCCCAGTCAGTTGTTGGGTTCTTTTGCTCAATTCAGATAGAAACTGTGAACTGGCAAAGTGCATATCTGCTAGTGGTCCTGATACCACCAGTTGACTCTAGTTAATGCTGAATGCCAATGATTCTACCAGTTGCTGGTCTCTGCCACACATCTTCATGAGTAGCTGGTTTTTAGAACTCTTTGAAATAAACAGCCCTTAGTATTAATTGCTATTTATTTTATGACTGTTTTGTCTACACAACTCAGGATAAGGACCCTGAGTAGAATTACATACCCTTCAAGACCACAATCCCTATGAAATAAGTCTTGAGTGAATGAGCAGATTTACAGGACCACTGGAGCAATGCTCCATTTGAACAGGACCTATGTTGTAACACAGTTGGATCAGCACACCAAGAGAACCCCTCCCAGACTAACCTTAGACAGTAGGAGGGAACGTGCTGCTTATATAGCAGTTGCAGGACTGTGACTGATCCAAATTTGACCCTGATGATTGCTCTAAATTCAGGCCTCTTATTGGCTCAAATTTGGGCTTGCTGATTAATCCAAACTTGAATAACCTTAAGCCTTCTGATCTGAGTCTACTCATTGGTCCAAACTCAGTTTTACTTTTCTATTCAAATTCAAGCACTGCAGAGATCTCCTAATCATGTGGGGGATTTGACCAGGACAGTGACCACAGTCAGTTGTGTGATTTGACAGCTATAGCATCTCCAGAAACTGGGAAATCTTTAGAGAGGCTAGCTCTGTTAATCACAGCTTACTGGAATATGTGGAAGTTGAAAATGTTAATAAGGGACCAGGACCCATCTCTGATCTCTGCCATGGGAAGACTTTTCCCTGGTGCTTCTTCAAAGAAGTGGCAGTGACCTCTGGAGTGGTGGGAGTGTGGGAGGAGCACTGGGCTGAGTGCCAAGCTGTAGCCCCTCTCAGAGCTATCAGGAGAGCAGCACAAGATAACCCTATGGGTTATGGGAGGACACTGAGGCAAGCTGTCCGTTCTCTCCTCAAGGGACCACTGGTGAGCAAAAGGAGGGATGAGAAGTTTTAGTCAGAACATGTCTCTTTCCAGCTTTCACAGGATAAAAGGAGGGGAGAGTCAGGTGTTTTTCATCTGTCTGAAGTTTAAAGGGAGCGACAACATGGTGGGTCATGAACACACAATGAAAGCTGTGTTTACAGGTGGGAGTATGCTTCCCCCAACCCCATGGGAAGATTAAGGAGAAGAGGTAAAATGTACAGAAACTTTGAAACGGGAAAGCATTCTGGACTTAAAAATATATTCTCTTGATTGCTACATTTCCATCACTGAGAGCCAACTGCAACACAAACCCAGGCAACGTGCTCTCTCAAGCGCCTCCTGGAAACCTCAGTTTGTGCCTTGAGGATTCAGATTTCAGGACAAAGATAAAAAGATGCATTATCGTCCATGTAAAACTTACCTTCTAAGCCGTTTTGAGATTCCAAGATGAGTCCTCTGGTAAGATTCCTTAATTAATTCTTTTATTCATTAGTTGTTGACCAGAAACAGAACTAGGTGATGCACATAGAGAATAAGTAAAATAAAATTGCTGCTGTGAAGGAGCTCGTGGCCTTCTCTCCAGCAGAAGCAAACAAACAGCTAATTAAAAACAAATTATAAATCATTGATTGAATAAGCATGGGGTTCCATGGGGCACAGAAGAGCGGGGGTGGAGGGATAAAATAAATCAGCAGACTACAATGAAAAGAGAAGTCCAAGGTGTTTTTAAATAGCATTAAGGGGTCAAAGTGTGCATATGTGTGTGCATTAGGCAGGGGCAGGGGCTTCTGAGGCCCAGAAGGAAGAGGGAGCACATTGGGGAAATTATTTCATTCTGAGTTGTCACCATCTAAAGAGTTGAATCAACTAAATCAACTAAATCTCCAGTATGACAAGACTTTCCATTCTTTCCTTTTGCAAATGAAGTGGAGCTAAGAGCAAACTCACATTTGGCTGCTGATCCTGTGCAAACTGTGCTACCATTTGAGCCAATCTCTCCGAGGTGAAGACCCTTTCCGAGGTGAAGTCATTGACTTCACGTGATCACAGGGCAGATTGGAGGACACCAGTATCAATATGCCTCTCTCTGGGCAATCAGGAAAAGTGTTTCCATTCTATTTATTTGAAAGGGTATTGTGTTTTAAATCTCAGGAGAGGCCAGTTTGAGAGTTTTCTGATTATTGTGGGAGTCTTTGAAAAAAAGACTCTTACAAAATGATTGGTTTGCCATTCTATTTTAGTGCTAACCACACATACACAGAAAATAATAGCAGAATTGTACACTAGACATTTCAGTAGGAAAATGCAGTTCATGAGAGGAGGTTTGGCTGGTCATGGTGTTCTGGTCAACTTGGATTTTAAATAATGCAATTTGTGTGACTTTTACTTACATTACTAAAACTGCAGAACTGTTCTCTCCTATTCAGACTTGCAGAATGTATTGTGCTTCTTGCAATGGGGTACTCTGCTTGTGCTTGGGTATTTATGGCTCCTGAAAATAGATAACAAGATAGAAAGGCTTTATCTGATGTTCACTATAATTTGGACAATTGCAGAGTAGTTTCAGTTCTTGGTATACAAACTGTGGTGGAAAACTAGAAAGTAGAGTTATTTGTGACAACACAACTATCTTTTTTTTTATTATTTAAAAGAGAATAAAACAAAAGGGGGCAGTACAGAGCAGATCAGAAGAGGACAACATAGGCAACACAGTACTTTACATTAAGTCAACTGGACATCAACAGTATCTAACACCATATCTCTTACTCTGCTATAGTTGAGCATAGTTTCAATTACAATAATATCAAACATAACACAATAGTATAACACAACTATCTAACATGAAAAAAAGAGAAATGGATTTAAATTTTATGAGGAACCAGATTTTCAGTTGTTAGTTTTTTTCTATTTTAAAGATAAAGAAAGATATAACATTCAACTTTGGGAAGTGTTTTTATCTTCCACAGTATTTGTTATGTGAGATGGACAGAACCCTAGCTGAGACTGTCACAAACAGGGAATTTTAATGAAAAGACATGATACTTTTATGTTACACCGATCTAAGTGTCAGGAGTTCTACCCACTAAAAACCATTACAGTAATCACTTCCCTGGGATTGAAAAATGACTACTGACATTAACTGCTCTTCCTGGATATGTATGAATGTTTTGTAGAAGGACTATAATATTTTTAGTTAAGTGAGAAAGATTCTGTAACTTAATTGCAACTGTATAGGTTTTTTAAAAAAATTTTATTTAAAGAGAAAAAAAGCAAAACAGAAAAAAGGGTAGAAATAATACAGAATTTCAAAAAAAAAGCAGTAAGAAATCACTAGTTGATAAATTACATATTGTCTTCTTAGAAATAGTTGTTTATGTTACAAAATTAAGGCATACAAAGTGGACATTCAAACAGTGAGGCTGCAAACAGTTCTGTCCAACCATCTAAAAAAATTTAGTAATACGGTTATCAATCCTACACACTTAAACATACATGTAGTTATATCCTTTAGAACATTTTCTTTCCCTCCTTTTGCTTTTTAAGTCCATTATCTGTTTAGTTATATCATGTTGCAGCTTGCTCAGTACTTTACTGATCTGTTTTGTTGTTGTTATTTCCTTTTTAATCACCTTATATAATTCTGTTGTTTTGTTTTTGAGTTTCTCCTCATCCATATCACATGGATTCACTTTGGTGGAGTTGGGAGTTTTGGGGGTATTTTGTTACCTTGTTTTCTCATGTACTATTGTTTTTTTATTTAATTTTGTATTAACTTGGAAGTAGTAATATACAAGAAAACAGGATGGAATAAAGCCAGTTGAGACAGTGTAGTGAAACTGGTACAGAACATCACAACAGGTCACTGGGGCAACAGTAATAGGCACCACTGTATATCTTGTTATTTTCACAATAGTTGTTCTTTCAATCAGGTATAACAAAATCAAAAGAAATACACAATATTATAGAACTTATCAAAACAGAATATTGAATAGAGCAACACCATTAATCAGGACAAAGCAAAACAGCGATAAAAATATCTGCCTTCAAAGAGATAGTCGAAGGAAATTCCCCCCACTCCCTGCATTACATACCTTCAAGCTCCCGAGAGATGCCAAGATCCCTGGATCCCACTTGCTAAGGGGGTGGTGGGGGTGGGGATGGTATGTTTGATTCTAAGCCCGTGCCCCTGTAGGCAGCAGGATGGTTGCTGGTTTGCTCAGCGCTCTAAGTTCCAACATGGTGCGGATCTCAGGAAATGCTGTTACTTCTTGCTTCTTGCCCTGGGGTGGCCGCAGCTTGCCAGACCCAATTGTATAGGTTTCACTAACATCTATAGTACTTATTCTAGAAGGAGCAGAGGACAGAGCAATGACTAAAGTGAATACTATCAATTGTCAAATCTCATTCAGGTCTGAGTCTAGCAGGGAAGAGAGAGCAAGTACTCCAATGACAAATTCATTGCAACTACTAACATCTATTATAAAGTCAAGATTCTAGAAGGCTGTGCAATAAGGTGTGGAAAAGCTAGAAGACAAGATGGAAACAGAAGCAAGAGTTATTAAGTACAAATGACTGTGCATACGAAGTGCTTGAGACAGGAAGGAATTTAGCCCTTTGGTAGAATCAAATGAAAGCTGTGTGGCCAGAGAAGGATAACATGGTAGAAAATAGAAAAGGTAATTTTGGAGAGACAGGCGTGAGATGATTTAAATCAGCCTGGGCATTATAGGCTTCATAGGCAAAGGATGAAGTAGAATACGTACACACAGGGGAGCAATGTGATTATCAGTATGATTCAACAGAAGTTTAATAAAGGATTCCATTATTGATTATTGGAGTAATATTCCATCAGACTTTGTTAAGGGAAGCCATACTCTTTCACCTTAATTTTTATTTTGATTTCTTTTGCAGACAGCAAAGAAGGTAATTTGAATATAATTGAAGGACCACATTTTTCTTAGCTAGAAGTCATTATGATGGAAAAATACTTATAAATAGCAAATCTTCTGGATTTAGTTATTTACCATATTGGGGTTTTGTAAATGGTGGATCTCTTTTCAGTGATCAAATACCAAATAACAGAAATGTAAAAAGATGCAGATGAGTTCTTAAAAAAGCTAATGCATACCTGTGACATAACAGGTAAATTTCAAGATGTGTTGATAAATGCTTGAAAAACCTAGAAACACATAGTATCAATTTCTTTGGTTCTAAAGGAGCAGCAAAATTTCCAAAAATGGATAATATTGTCTGAAAAGTTGGTCAGTACAATTTGGATGGAGATTCCATGCCATTGGATGGAGAAGTCCCATAGGAAAGGGGTTCATACTAGATTAAACAAAAGCATTCTAAACTCTAATGTATCTGAAGGTTCTTGAAGGTTTGACATCCCAGCTGGTAGTAACCTGAATGTCCAGATTTTCTAGGACAGCCTTTTTATGAAATATTCTTCTGTGTTTCAGGTACGCTGATGCTTTTTAGATAATTTTATGACCCCTTCTGTTTTAGGAACTATCCTTTATATCTAATAGCATCAAGATTCTTCTCTTTTGTTGTTATTACTTAGAACTTGCCCTTTCTCTTCTATCCCCTTCTTCTTTCTTCCCTCCTTTATCTCATCCTGAAAACCTGAACTCAAATCCCTAGAACAACATGTGGATTGAATGTCCAATATCACTCGCCTTTTTCTGTCTTTCTTTAATCTCTTAATTATTCTGAGCTCAACTACACAAATATATAAGTGACTATTTATATGTCTAAGGTGTCAAAAACACCAAAAAAAGATGAAGACTAGCTCAGAGATGGAATAAATTCCATTCCTAGATTTCTTTCTTTCTTTCTTTCTTTCTTTCTTTCTTTCTTTCTTTTTCATTTTTTGGGGCTAGGGATCAAACTCATGACTGTGTGCCTGCAAGGCAGGCGCTTATGCTACTGAGCTGAAACTCCAACCCCATAGCTTTCTTCATATTATTCCTGGTTAAATATTTTAGACAACATTGGTCATGCAGCAAACCTAATTTGAAGTTACAAAAATTTTAAAAAATTAATTCTGCTTTGTTTTATGAGGTTCCAGGTAAATATTCATAAGGAGCAATAAGTTGGACAGTCACTAAGGCACTGGGAAGAAAATGATGATAATGATCAAATAGATCAAACCAATTAAAATGTTCATTATGCACCATTGTTATCTTATGAATTATATAGACATTATCTCATTCAATCTTCTCAGATGATATGTCAGTATTTGTATTTGTTCTAAGATTATAGATAAATAAATTAAGGGTTAGAGAGTTTAAACAAATTTTCTCAGTCATTTTATTAATAAATGGATCCATCAGGATTCCTAGTCTGTCTGGTCTGAGTCCATAGTTTACCCTGCTAACCACTAACTAGCAAAGAAATAACCTTGAACTGATCTGTGACCAGGAGACATCCATGCAGGTTACATGAGCACCGATACTCAATAGACATCTTATTCTATCTTCTCAACCCTAGTGTATCACTGTCTGTCCCCTATTACTGACTCTGAGTTTACTGTAGACAGAAAAAGCACAAGTGTTAACAATAGCTTCTCTAGCAGGGCCTGGGATTTTAGAGTTGTGAGCGTGTATGCAGATAGAACAAAGAACATCCTACTGAAACACGAGGCCAAGCAGTGCTTCTATGCAGAGCCCACAAAGCAAAATGGTTCCCGGCCAGGTGAGGAAACAGCATGGGATGTGTATGTGGACAAAGCTGTGGGTAAATATTAAGAAGAAAAGGCTCAGGGGCAATGCTGAGCTGTCTCTGTGACATCGGATAGTCTTTAGGAGGAATGCGTGATGGGCTCACGTGCATCAGGAGTAAGAGCCAGGAACGTGTTGTATTTAACACACAATGCTGATCAGAAATGTTTATTTCCATGAGCACCAGCAACTACTAAGCTTCTGTGTCAAGATCTACTGGTAAATGAACTGATGTCTGCAAAGTAGCTTTTAGTGCTATAACAGTCAGAGTTTTTATGACAAAGGGTTCTTCTCTGCACTGATCCCTGAAGCTAAAACAAAATTCCAGACTACGTGTGTGCATGCCTGTAGTAGAATAAGAGACAACAAAAATGTTAGTTCCTTTTCCTTTTCAACAACTCCTGGAGCCTGGCAGTCCTGTGGTGTCTAAACAGCAATTCCAGAGTTGTAAGAGAGCTTGTTGTTGACTCTGTTGGTCAGATGGCCTCAATCCTTGCCTGGAGTACCAGAGAACTTCAGCAAAACAACCTGCTTTAGCTGGAATGACTCAGGTAACACCCTACTTTAGTTTGAGCTGCTTATATATTTCAGCTAAAAATGGCTTATTTCCATGAGTCACCTGGATAATTGTCTTCATCTGCTGGCCCACTTAGTGGGGTGGGGTAGCAGGTGCAAAGTGCCAATGTCAGAGAGGACATAGAGAAGGAAGATTTCAGCTGTTGAACCTTCTTCTATGTGATGGGTCATCTTTGTCATATAAAAAAAAAAGCCCCTTCTGTCTTTGTGGAGCAATTTCCTATTTCATGTGTATGTAGCTTTGTGATTTTGAAGAAACAATACTTTAGCCAAAGTTGGGGAGGGTACAAAAAAGAATAAAGACAAGAGTTCTTCTTCAAAACCTGACTGCCTAGGGGGATTGGTGTATATGAACTATTAGGAAGTGCCTATGTGTTTATTGCTGAGCTGTTTGGAAGTATAATCACAGTTAGAGAAGAACAAATCAGAACTGGAAGAAAAAATATTTGCAGAGATCGGTCAGAGGGTTTACTGTTGTTTACTGAAGATATAAGTACATTTGCCTTCTTTCCCTCTTGCAAATATATGACTTATTTTTACAAAATGCAGTCTGTTATTACAGGTTGGCACCACTGAAAGACAAGAGTTGTCTGCTTTACTTAGAGGGTAACTCAGTGTTCATGGTTCCTTAAAGGAAAGGCAGTTTTGGCTATAAAATCGCATGAGGTATTTAGGCAAAAAATCCACATAAACTTACATTTACCCCCAAATTTAAAGAAGCTTTTAAGAATACAAAATAAATAGAAAACATAAACAGGAAAAACAACCCTCAACAGTCATGGAATTGTTAACATTGAAAAACAAAATGTTATATGATATTTCCAGAAATTCTATTTATATGTAAAAAAGCAATTTAAGACCCTAGTTTCAATTTTAAATTTTAATAGCTGTAATGTGATGTCATGAAATAGCAAAGCAAGTTTTTATTTTCCTTCTTTCTCTGTTCCTTTGAATATAAGATGCCAGGATTTAAAAAAATCAGTGATGGGACAATTTTTTTTTAAGTAGAAATTTGAACTTTGATGTAAGAGCTTGCCATTTCTATGCTCACACAGTTAAAATTCTCTGACAAGGAACTTTTAGGCTTGAGATAAATGTCATGAACATGATTTTGAAGGTCAGGCTGGTGAACCACCAAAAATGTCTGCAAGCTCCCAGGACAAGCTGGTGGCATAGTACTCTCTGCTGTGATGTAGTCAGGTTGAGTAACTGGAGCAGTGTGAACAGAACCTCCATAGAGCTTGCTGCCTGACCCCTGAGGCCTTTAAACCACTGTTCCGTCCTGCCTCCCACCATGTGAGCAGAACAACCATAAAAATCTACCTGCTTTCTGTAGGAACACTTGGCCTTATTTCCTGTAATAACTGTTTATACATAAATCAACCTAAAATTAACTTCAGCGACAGCAGAATATTCCTGGCCCTGTGAATTCAAGTATGAAACCCTCTAGAACCTATCATTAACCAGATTTCTTGGTAAGTGGGTTGCTCTATTTATTTGGATTTCTGGCTATTTAAAAGAGAATTCCATGGCTATTTCTCATTTTTATATTTGTTATTAGATAGGCATTGTAAGATGCATCAGACTTCTTGAAAATTCAGTTATAATATGCTACTTGAACTTTCTTGATTATTCTGCTATAAGACAGTACACAGATCATCACAACAAGAATCAATAATCTGGCAAAAAATAGTGTAATATAGAAGGAAAACAGAGCTGTTTGCTAAGACTAGGATTGAAGCTAATGGCATGAGGTGATATGAATAAAAGTAGTTTAATTTAGGTAACCAGGATTCTACTGCATGGGAAATTCTTTGTAACTAAGATGAAAGTTTTCAATGACGTACACTCTTTTATTTAAGCTAGATTTTAAGAGAAAATCCTAAAGAGTCCTAAAGAATCCTGTGATTTTTTTTTTACATAAGCTCTCTTCTTCAAAAGAACAGAATTAACTTCATTCCTTCCATTTCTAAAGGAAAGCAAATGCAAACTAGGAGAAAGTCTGAAAATGATTATGAAATCATTTCTAGATTATATCTGGGACATTTAGAAAAGTTTCCTAAAAGTAGCACATGCAAACATTTTAAAAACTATATTTTGTCAGGAACAAGCAGAAATCAATAAGGAATCTGCAGTCCAAGTTACCTTCTTCACTAACCTTTGGTATGTAGTTTGAAAGAAGCAAGAAAATAAACGTTGAACTACTGTCCTTCAGTAGCCAGAAATGCGTAGCTTCAGGGAATAGCAAAATGGATGCAGGGCATTTAAAGGATATTACTTGGAAACCTATATATATCAGACTACTAGAATAATTAAACTTTAGTGAATCTTGTTTTCAATAGCAATCAAGTTTCCAAAAGACCAAGTGATCCTCCCAAAGTAGATTAATTGTGAAATATATTACTTCAGTTGCTAATTTACCCATCAGCCATGACTATGGCATATACTTAACAGAGATTGCTACATCAGGATAAATAGAAGCATGAATTAGCTCGCATTTTTTCACTTCTGCTTTTTGATAGTATTTGTAATAATAAGAATTCTCAAAGGCTGAGGGAAACAAAGACCACAACAACAACAAACTAGAAAGTTAGAATATTTTAGAATTGCATCAGGGAGGAGAAGTAAAGAATTTCCTCATCGATTTTTGAGTATTGACTTTGTATCTAGCTACATTGCTGAATTTATTTATTATATCTAGGAGTTTTTCAATGGAGTTTTGGGGGTCTTCTATGTAAAGTATCATGTCACCTGCAAATAATGATAATTTAGCTTCCTCGTTTCCTATCTTTCCTCCTTTTATTTCTCTCTCTTGTCTAATTGCTCTGGCTAGTATTTCCAGTACTATGTTGAATAGGAGCAGTGACAGGGGATATCCTTGTTTTGTACCTGATTTTAAGGTAAAGGCTTTCAGTTTTTGGCCATTTAGTATGATGCTGGCTGTAGGTTTGTCATAGATGGCCTTTATCATACTGAGGTAAAGACCTTCTATTCCAATTCTCTGTAAGGTTCTTATCATGAATGAGTGTTGGACCTTATCAAAAGCTTTTTCTGCATCTATAGAGATGATCATGTGCTTCTTGCTTGTGGCTCTATTGATATGTTGGATTACATTTGTTGATTTATGTATGTTGAGCCATCGCTGCATTCCTGGGATGAATCCCACTTGGTCGAGGTGAATAATCTTCTTGATGATTTGCTGCATCCTGTTTGCTAATATTTTGTTGAGAATTTTTGCATCTATGTTCATTAGGGAGATTGGCCTATAGTTCTCTTTTTTAGTTGGGTCTTTCTTAGGTTTTGGTACTAGAGTAATATTTGCTTCCAGGAATAACTTAGGATGAATTGCTTCCCTATCAATTTCATTGAAGAGTTTCAATTTCATTGAGGAGTGTCGGCATTAAGTCTTCTTTGAATTTCTTGTAGAATACTCAAAAATCAGTAGCATTCCTATACACTAACAACAAAAATACTGAAAGAGAGGTAAGACAAACCACACCCTTCACACTAGCATCCAAAAAACTGAAATACTTAGGAATTAATCTCATGAAAGAAGTAAAAGAGCTATACAAGGAAAATTATAATACCCTGAAAAAATAAATCGAAGAGGACCTCAGAAAATGAAAAGACATCCCCTGTTCATGGATAGGAAGAACAAACATTGTGAAAATGGCCATTCTCCCAAAATTACTATACAGACTCAACGCAATTCCAATCAAAATACCACTAACATACCTCATAGATCTCAAGAAATCACTCCTAAAATTCATCTGGAACCAGAAGAGACCTAGAATAGCAAAGGCAATTCTAAGCAACAAAAGCAAGGCAGGAGGCATCACAATCCCTGATTTGAAATTATACTACAAAGCTACAGTAATAAAGTCAGCATGGTACTGGAATAAAAATAGACCTGAAGATCAATGGAATAGATTGGAAGATACAACCACAACCACAAACTCACTCAACCACCTTATCTTTGATAAAGGGGCCAAACATGTTCGCTGGAAGAATGACAGTCTCTTCATTCTGGAAAAATTGGCTATCCATATGCAGAGGACTAAAACTAGACCCATGCCTATCACCATGTACTAAACTAAAATCTAAATGGAACAAAGATCTAAATATTAAAACAGAAACACTAAATCTGTTGGAAGAAAAAGTAGGTAAAAACCTCGAAGATATAGGGGTAGGTAAGAATTCATGAACAAGAATCAAACTGCACAGGGAATACTTTCCAGAATCAATAACTGGGACCATATCTTATTAAAGAGTTTCTGCATGTCAAAAGAGGTTTCCAGCAGAGTGAAAAGAAAACCCACAAATTGGGAAAAAAATCTTAATGGATTGTCCCTCAGACAAAGGACTTCTGTCTAGAACTTATAAAGAATTTAAAAAAAATCAGACCCACGAAATTCAAAGACCCAATCCAAAAATGGGCATCTGAAATGAATACACGGTTCTCAGATGAAGAAATATGAATGGCAAATAAATACATGAAAAAATGTTCATCATCATTAGTCATTAGAGAAATGCAAATTAAAACTACACTCAGATTCCATTTCACCCCAGAAAGAATGGCCAGGATAGAAAAAACTACCAACATCAAGTCCTGGAGAGGCTGTGGGGAAAAAGGAACTCTTCTGCACTGTTGGTGGAAGTGTAGACTGGTGCAGCCACTGTGGAGGTCAGTCTGGAGATTCCTCAAAAAGCTGAGTTTGGAAGTCCCATTTGACCCAGCTATTCTGCTTCTAGGCATATTCCCAGAAGATCTGAAAACATCACAACATAGTGATATATGTGCACCCATGTTTATAGCAGCACAATTTGTAATAGCCAAATCTTGGAAACAACCTAAGTGCCCATCAACTGAGGAATGGATTTAAAAAGTTGTGGCATTTTTATACAATGGAGTACTACTCAGCTATAAATAATGATCACATTGAGATATTTATAAATAAATGGACACGACTTGAGGCCATACTCATAAGCGAAATAAACCAAACTCACAAGTGTAAGTACCATATAGTCTCCCTAGTATGAGAGTTGATAAGAGTATAAAAGATTTTATGGTAAGCATGATTCCCCATCTCATAGCTTTGAAGCCTTTCAATATTTTCATTCATCAGTTGGAATGGTTTTATTATGTTTTGTTTGACTAAAGCATGCATGATGGTATGAATAGCTGTTTTGAAGAAAATAAAACATTATGACAGCTATTGCTGATTTAATATCATCCTTCTTAGAAGTCCTACCATGTTTCTATTCTACTACCGTTGGGTCTATCTATCACATTGTGTCTTATTGGGATTTGAATATGTGTGATAGTATAAACAAAATTTTTTTTATCGAAAATGAGATACTATAGTACCCATTGATCATTCTCTGTTATTCAGTTCAGAATGCCCTGTAATTCTTTCACTTTTTGAATGGTTTTATGCTATTTTGTTATGTTTGATATTATTGTATTTGAAACTATGCTCAACTATAGCAGAGAAAGAGATATTGTGATAGCTATTGTTAATGTCTGGTTGTTTTAATGTAAAGTACTGTGTGGCCTTAAAAAAAAAAGAATTTCCTCATCTCATAGTCTGATAAAATAGGAGTGAATCAGAGTGATTATTTGTTGAGAAAACAGAATTTCATTAAATGATCTGAGCCTGTAAGACATGAAGTCAAGAAAATGCAAATATAAAAACAAAAGTAGCAGGCATCAGAAAAGACACTCCAATTGGGTTGGGGTCACGAATAATTACTGAGTGTGCCTGTATTCTAGGTGCTCAGACTATGAGAGAGGGACAGGCAGGGGACACAGTGGTAATAAAAATGTAGAAGAATTAGCAAAGACAGAGCAGTTGTCTCCAACTTCAAGAAGATTACTATTTAGTTAGGATAATAAAACATTTGTCAAGGTAGGTCAGTAACACTTCCAAAGCTAACAGTTAAATCCAAACTGATAAAGCATTTGATAGAAAGGGGTTGAGGATCTTGGAAGTAATAAATAATAACTCTCATTTGTCCATTATCCATTTTGTGCCAGGAAATTGACTTAAAGTTTTAGACTTCACTTCACTCAATTATTAATGCTAGGTGACCAAGTGTTGTGATTTGTTAAAAATAAATTATCATCACTATTTGAGACACATAAATCATTTAAATTATTTTTAAGATATACTATTTGTAGATTCTACCATCATAATTTGTCTGCTTTTCATTTCTTCTGCTGAGTTTAGTCCCACCCCCCACCCCCTTGTAATTTACTGTCACATGATGGAAAAAAAGAGTAGCTATATTAACTAACAGGTGTGGAATCCCAATCGGAATTATAGTTTCCATTTCCTCCCTTTATTTTACTTCTTCCCTCATGTATGCAGCAAATAAGGGTCTGCAGATGAGAATTTGGCAAAAAAGGAGGCAAAGGCGCAGATAAATAGTTCTATAATATTGATTTTACTGAAGACTGGATATGATAATGAATCAAGTTATATTATATACAAGTACGAATTCCCTATGACAGGTATGATCATTATGTATGAATAATGTGTACCAATAAAAATTAGGTAAAAAAGAAACAGGAAAAAAATTGGGTATGGATTGGTATGAGTAGAAACAGGAAAAACATTGGTAATGAGTATCATTAAACTCAATTCTTACACATAAGATACAGCTTAATAAGCCACCTTTAGTCATTCTTGAAACCTTAATACAGAGTCAGCTCCCAAAAATGTACATACACTGCAGAAAAAGAATAACATATAAATATTTTAATAGTGAATTTATCGAGATGTCATAAGATTAATACTAGTAATTTTTGGCCTTTACAGTTGCAGGAGGTGCTCAGAGTGGTGGCTGTCAGCTTTCAGACATTTATTAGTGTGGCAAACTGCTGCTTGGGTAACCTTGTCATTGAGATTACTGCATGCTTTCAATTTCTTCTCTAAGGGCCAGCAGTGTAGTGGGTTTTCTGTGATATATGACATTCTCTAGGGTTTTGCCCATATCAGGGTAACACCACCTGTTGAAAAAATCAGACTAATTTTTTTCCTGAAGTAGGTATACCATTTTTGGGTGGACTTTGTGTATATTGATATATGCATATCACATTTTTGCATTGTATGTTGTGAGAATCTGGATCAAAAGCCCCACCCATCCACAGGTCTATGTGTTTGGTCCCCAGGGGTATATCATTGGGAAACGAAGAATCTCTTTAATAGGTAAGGCCTATTGGAGGGTCTTTAGGTCACTTAAATTGTGCCTTTAAAAGGCGTTGGGACAGCAGACCCTTCTCTCTCTCTTTTTGCTTCCTGGCCATAAGGTAAGTGGATTTGCTCTTGCTTTGACAAGCTGCCTTGCCATGGACCCAAAAGTAATGGGGCCAATCAATCCTAGGAGTAGAAACTCTCAAGCTATGAAAAATAAACTTCTCTTCATTATATGTTGTCTATCTCAGTATTTGTTGTGGTTATGAAAAGCTGATAACACAGTGCTGGTGGATGGAATAAGCAAAACACTTGGGGCCGGGTTTCTCCTGCAGTGGGTGGAAATGTAATTTGTTCAGAACAGTTTCCTTCTGAGCTTACCAGTTCTAGTTTCAGACTAGAGTTACTCACACAGGCATCCAAGCTGTACCTGGAGGGTCTCTTGAGATTTACTGGTCTGCAGCTATTTATTAGTCATTTAGTCAGGAACTGGTAGTATTTCAGGCACAGAGATGCTGTTTGCCTTTTAAGACAAGAAAGTCAACTCTCTGTTAAATGCAAAGGCATAAGTATCAGAGCTATTTCCTTTGGACTTAATGTTTTCTTCAAAATATCCAGTGTGCATGTGGGAAATCCATGTTGAAAACTAACTTTCTGTGTGTGTGATTAATTCTTCCATTATTTACTACTTTGGTACTCAGAGAACTTGTCCCACCATCTCACTCCAGTAACATCACATCATTTTCCCTGGAACAGAAACAGATAGAGACATAATGCATCATCCTTTTTTCACCTCCTGTGGAAATCTGATCTCTCCCTTCCTGAAATGAATAATCATTTGTTATTCATACATAACAACTTCATTAAGTAGGTCTGTAGCTTGGGAATATCATTCAACTTCTTTTCTCCTTGGTTTGAAGGGAAGTGTTAGATTAAGCAATATTTAAACAATTTTATACTCTGTTTCTAAAAGTTGATGATTTTTAAGTTCTACCACTTCCAGGTACTATAAACGGTTGTGGGAGTAGATAGTTCTCAGAGCACCTACTAAGGTACTGTGTGCAACAAAATTAAGTTCCTTGATTCACCATCACTGGGCTGATGGGCAGAAGGCAGGTGGTTCGTCTCTTTCATACATTTCTTTAGTCCTCAACCTTGGTTATTTAAAAATGCAATCAGCATATAGTAGTTGCTCAGCTACAGACTTTTTTATATTTGGGAAATCTGATTGAGTCATCCTGGTGTGTGGTGGAGTAAGAAAGATTGTTCTTTCAATCATTTCAGTCTGTGGATTTGGGTGCACAGCACTATTATTTAGAATTGTCATTTTTTTTTAAAAAAAACCAACAACTGCATCTTCTAGCAATATTGTTGTGGGTAATGGTGATTCTGAAACTTGTCCAGATCACACAGATGCTAAGTGTGAGATTCAGTACTGGTACTAAGGCCTCTGATGTTCAAGCTTTCCATGATCTCATTATAAAACGCATCACTCCCTTCTCTCTGTTCCAAAGGGATTTTATTTTTACTGCTTTCATAGCATTAATATTACATTGCTTTTTGTTTTCCAAGCCTCTAGGATGATTCCTTGTCCATAATATTTACTAAAAATATGGTTTTTCAAATGAATATTTAAATGCACATACATGCATCTGCTTTCCCAAGGGACGGGGAGCTCCAGAAATAACAGCCTTAGTCTTATATGTTATTATTCCCCAAAATGTCCTTTGGACAGTTTTTCATAGTGGTTGGTTCTCAACAAATGTTTGTTGACTTGAAGTAGATTGTTACCTATTATAGTTCAGGGATGCTTTTGTCTCACCAACACCCCCCTTTAATGACATCCTTCTTTTTACTTCTATATCATTTTTGCTTCATTTCATTTCCTTTATTGTTCTTGTTCCCCTGTCTTCTATTTCCCTATTTAACTTTTTCACTTTAATGACATCTACATAACTTCCTTCCTGTACCTCTTCTATTCACTTGTTATCATGAAGAGGTGAAAATGTCTCTGTGATGAATTATAAAATGTCACTGTGATGATTTATAAAGCTGACAAAAATGAGATAAGCTAAGTGATTGGGCAGAACTTGCTCACTTTGTTTATGCATATCATTCAGCAGACAGAGGTATAATGACCTACAAACTTGGACTGAGATGTTGAGGAACAAGGTTGACTCACTAATGTTTTTCAATGTTTCCTTTCTGGCCGAGAAGGCGGTTTTTGCAAAAAGACCCAAAGCACCAGATGTTGTTCCACTATTAAATGTCCATAACTGCATGAAGGCATTCCAAAAATCCAGGTCACTTTCTGACCCATTCTGTAAGAAGAGTCCCCATGGATAGTCATGGCTATGTTTATTAATTAGAAAAATTGTATCTGATATGTCTACAGCCCACTTACTATTTTATTAGGATGAAACAGGATCAGCATCATTATGAGCAGTTCTGCCTCCTTAAAAATGCAGTCGAGTGTGTTGCTGGGGCATGACTCCTTAGCCTGCTGGAAATTTGAAAACCTAAACAGTGTACAAATCAAATACTGCATTCCCCTCAGCTTATCAAGTGTCTTTCATTTCTTAAAGTTAGAAGCAATTTCCCCCTTTCTATTTTCTCTCAGCTCAATCAGTATTCCTGAAGGCATTAATTCATTATTTTGTAATTTATTTATTTTTTTTCAAACTATGAAGCTGCATGGACTTCTGGCTCACTTATCTTTAGCTTATCTACCATTTTTCCATTTGCCTCTTCTTTGGATTGTTAAATGAAATAGAAAAAATGTTCTATTGTTCTCACCAGACCCTGTCTCTTTGTAAGGTGCCAGCTTCTATTTCTGTCTCCTCAAACATCCAACTTCATGGTGTAGCTGTATCAATTTAGCAGCTTTCTGAAATACTAATGTATAAGGATCTTTTGGGAAGAAAAAGCTTTTAGACTGTGTACATAGCAATTCTTAAACAATAAGGATCAGAATTTTACATAACTTACTGCAATGGTTTATGTGTCATCTAAGAACTGTAATTGGAATTGACTTCCAACCCTCTCTGCCTTCTCTAATTCATTGTGTTATATAGCACTAGAAAAATTATCTCACTCACTTACTGAATTCCAATAGTGGATATTGGAAGATATGGATTTTGGTGATTCATAAATATACATCAAAATTCTATTGATAACATGAGAGCTATATAGTAATTCCTATTAAGACTTAAATTACTTTACCCATTTTTAAGTGTCCTGGAAGCATTTTAATAATGTTTTGGGGGGATAGTTGACCTGGAAGAGACCTTAGGATATCTGTATATATCCTATATAAATAGGCACACAAACACACACATATACACACATGTTCTATGATGACTTAGTAGCAGAGGCTGTAGTGGTTTTGAACTCTACATAGTGGAGTCACCTGGGAAGCTTTTAACGTGTTCATATTTGAAACCTAGCCTGGATGAGCCACTTGGATTGTTCTGGGTGGCCCTAGATATTGAGATTTTTAAAAAACCTTGTTATGTGATCTTATAGATAATTTCAGTAGGCAATTGGTTAGTGCTTTAGAACACAGGATTGGAAAGCAGATAGAGTTATCTCACTTAATCTATTTAAACCTTATTTTACTCATTAAGATGGGGTAGGATATCTACCTTACAGCTACAACTAACAGTTGAATGAGATAATTTATCTAGAGGGCTGCTCATAGGAACTCACACTGGCTGGGTTAAGTGACCCCTAGGCTTGACTACTTTTGTGTTGTTTCTACAATTTTTTTCTTTCCTTCCTTCCTCCCTTCCTTCCTTCCTTCCTTCCTTCCTTCCTTCCTTCCTCCCTCCCTCCCTCCCTCCCTCCTTCCTTCCTTCCTTCCTTCCTTCCTTCTTTTTTCTTCCTTCCTTCTTTCCTTCCTTTCTTCTTCTCTTCCCTTTCTCCCTGTCTCTCCCTTCCTCCTTCCTTTCATTTCTTCTTTCATCCCTCCCTCCCTCTTCCTTACTTCTTTTCCTCTGTTCCTTCCTTCCTCTGATCAGATGATCCCATGCTTCTTTGTTTTCATTCCTCGGGCTTAATTCTTGTACTTTTAAAGGTACAGTGGAAGAAATACACACACATACATATTCTGTATTTTACTCCCATGTGCTATGCTTGCACATTTCGGTGTGTCTGATTTACTTTCAGGTAGTGATATGTTGGAAATCCTCTTGCATCCCTCTCTGCTTCATTCCCAGACTGGTGCAGAGCAGGAGCTAATGCTGCCTGTTTTTGTCATCTGTCACCTTGTAGCACACTCCATGACCATCCTTTATGTGGTTCCTGGCTGTTTGATTTGCTTTTCCTATCACAGTGCATGCTGTCCAAGGCAGAGTTAATACAGATTCCGTCCATGTATCCTTGAAGAATAGTATGGTGCCTATGGTATAAGTGATATACAATAAATATTTTTAAAATTTAGAAAAAAGCTATAGAATGCTAACAAAGTGGTCTTATGAATCTTTATAGCAACCATAGCTGAAAAACCATGAGTGAACGATGTTGCTATTTTCCTTCAGACCCTAAACACAGATATCGCCATTATTGTCAAAGCCTTTGACTAATGTGCTCCACAGAGACCAGGGAAATGATGTAGGGGAAACATGGACTCCAGTTTTGTCTTTATTACTGCAAAATATCTGCTTGAGTCTGAATCTCTAAGGCATCCCTATTCATTACCTGTATCTGTGCCTTTCTGTGAGACTCTTTACTGCAAGCAACAGGTAGAAAGTCCTGTGCCAGCGATATGATCACAGATTTGTGCTACTATGAAGACTTTACTGGGTAAAGAGTTGTCATTCTTAAATTGCTAAAATGATGGGTGTCCAAACTCTGTAAAGTGAAGTCATGCAACTTGTCAACAGGATTCGTAGTCAATCCTTTTGTTTCTGGAGAAACATACATTTACCAACCTCACATTGTAATTTATCCTTGAAAAATTAAAGTAATATTTAGTTGTACTCTATAAAACCATGAGAAGGAATTATAATATGATGAGTTTTAAAGTAAACAGACCCAGGAGAAAAACTGCAAAGTGTTGAAAGTGTTTCAATTAATGACAAGGGAAATGATTGCAGTAATAATCCCATTAGGATTAACAATGTTGAATATTAACAGGATGTTGTCAAATTAGTATGCCTTGGACTGTTGAATTGCTTGTCAAAGTAAACTGTAAGTCTCTATTTACTTTTTTTCTTTCAAAAATGTTTGTATTTGCTACTTTCATAATATTCTTTAGGTTAATATTGGTGAACTAAGAATAAACATTATTTTTCTGACACCTGGTAGATAGTGAATTTGCTTTGCCCTAGTAAAGAATTTGAGGGAAGAATGTGTATAGTTAGTCTGCAAAACATTCTTCCTATGAAAATGTTCACCCAGTAGAAGCTGGGCGATACCTGGCTCTTTCTGGTCTTATTCTGGCAGGGTTTTATTGGGTTTAGACTTTACTTTCTTCTGTTAATGTTTTAAGATTTGTAAAAATGTTTTGAAGACATCAAATGAAAGTAAAGCTCCTTAAAGGTTGTATTTAAAAGTGAGAGATGATTATATACATTAACTCAGTGAACTTGAGAAGCATTTTATATACACTATATATTGTTTGGGCTGGGCTAGGGAGTGCTGTATCTCAAATACCACTCACTTAAAACAACAAAGGTTTATTGCTATCTGTAGGAGCTGACTGTACTCTGTTTCTATGTCATTGTTGTCCTAAGGTGATTCAGTTTTTATTCAGAGTATTGCCATTTACTATTAAAGAGGTAAAAGAACATGGGACAACATGAAACTTCCCTTAAGGCTTCTCCTTGGAAGCGATGGTTATGTGCTCCCTGCACTGACCAAACAAAATCACATGGCTACATGAGACAGTGCCACCTTAATGTAACTGGCAAGAGTATGGAAATGAACACTTGTTTATAGCTTTGAGATCCCCAGGTACTTGGAAGGTATAACTTATCAATTTCAAATGTGGTATCAAAGATGAATATGAAAATATATATATTAGCTCTTACTTTATGGCAATCTAGGTCTTATTTTATAAAAAGGTATACAAATATTCTCTGACTTACAATGGTTTGACTGGTGAGTTGTGAACTCTATGATGGTGTAAAATCAATATCCATTCAGTAGAAAGCATACTTTGAATTTTAAGCTTTTCCTTGGCTAGTGGTACTGTTATAGGCAGCTGAGTTAGATAGAAATATTATAGGCAGTCAGACAGGGCTAGGTCCTCAGAGGAGGCAGTGAAGAAGCCCAGAGACCTTGCAACTGTGGGGGAGACAGAAACCTCCTGCTGTGGGCCAGGCCTCAGACAAAAGATCAAACAAATGCACCCACTTCCTAAGTACTAGTATTCTAAATAGTACTAGTATTCTAAATAGTTCTCTGTTACCTTGAGGAAACCGGGAATCACCATCCCAGTCTGCTACCGGAAGGGTCACTGTTCTTTAAATATACCCCCTTGCTACATGACTTGTTTCCCCATTTGTCCCCAATTTAATCAGTTTTACCTGAGAAATTCATCTTATTGGTTAAGCATAGTTCTGTCCACCTTATGCCCACCTTGAGAATTTCCAAGTTTTCCTCACTTCACAGTTTTACTCTATGAAAATCCTTAGAAAAGACAGTCTTTGGCAACCCACTCAGAACCCCTTCTGTCTCTCTCTCTCAGACAGAAGCTTTCTTTCTCTCAGTAACTATATTCTGCTCTTGACCTCCATTGCTCCTAAGATTCATTCTTTGATTTTAGAGAACATGAAATCGTACTGGGACATCTAGTAGGTTGGGACTTTCATTCCCCTATATCAAGATGTGGTACTATCTTCCCCTGAAATACTTGGCAGTGGCAGAAAGCCACACTCCCAGACCTGTATGATCACGAGGAAAAGCCACCTGTACAATGCAGTGTTTTGTGTAGCTAAATAGAATATCTGGTAATTTAGAAAATTAATGCATTTTAAACTTAGGATACAGTAAGCCTCTGACTTATAAACATTCATGTTGTGAACTTTTGCAGATGTACTTCATAAAATTCATGAATGTACTGTAAGACACTCACTTTATCAGATTACAAGCCAATCTGAAACTGTATTTTTAGTCTGTGGTAGGTTTAATAAGGATATAGTAAGTCCATGGGCAACTACACATGGTTTGATCATTCAACCAATGAACAGGTCTGCCTGTGACCTTGGCAGAAGTTGGTACTTTGCAGAACCCTGTCTCTAGGGCAATAGTTACCCCTGTCCATGGCATAGACACAGAACTATGAGCAGAATGGGATTTCTAACCAGAATACCCAGCTGTCAAGTGAGTCAGCAGAATTGGTGGATAGATACCTTCCACCAGCTTCAGAGATTATACAAAACATGAATTTCAATTCGCAGAAGACAATAGGAAGTTGTATAAAAATTAACTGGATAGAATATCTAGTTGTGAAAATCTGCAAAATCTACAAGGATCGGGAAAATGGAGATTACATATATTGAAGAACTCTGGACTTTACTATTTCCCTCTTACACACTGACATTCTCCTCCTCATTCATCCCTTCACTTGCCACCATAAATCCTTGTCTGCTCTTTCCAGGAAGCATTTAAAGTGTTTCAGCATCCAGTCTGCAACCAGTAATCCCTCTTCTATTTTTAAGGTTTTAAATCCTGGCTTCAAAGGTACTCAGGCAGTAGGCTGAGAAGATTGAGGGAGTGTGGAGGATTACCCTCAGGCAGCTGCATGACAAAGCTGTCTATTCTCTCCAGATAAGAGTTGAAGGAGGTTGAGATGTATAATTTATTTCACATGCATCTGCCTTGTAGACCCCTCCTTGAACATAAAAGGGAGAAAGTTGCTTCCCTCACCACTTTTGCATTCCACCGGTTTCTTTTAGCTCTGCCCTTGGGAGGTAGAGAGAAGTGCAACTACAAGCTGTGATCCTGAAATGTGGCTGAATTTGGGCCACTAGGAGGAACGGTGTTGCTGCATCCAACCACACTGGGTCATGCATCAGCCATTGCACCCCACCTAGTGGGTGGGAAAATAACTGTCACACCCTTTCCCACCTTGGAAAGAGTCCTCAATTGCTTTATGCTACAGTAGAGTGACTCACACAAGACATTTTCATGTTCCCAAGAGCCTACAGCTGTGGTTCTCTGACTTTTGCGTCACACTAACAAAATGTTAGTGCCCACGCTTTGCTTGATTGACAGGCAAGTCCTACCTTGGGTGCTGTGTATTGAAATTTACACTAGTGTCTTGGGGTTTCTTCTTTTCCTGGGCACTGCTTTGGTAAGCAGAAGAGGCAAGCTTAATTATTCCCTCTGTAAGAGACTCTTGGGTATGTATTGAGTAATAGCAAGTAGTTTTATATTTAATTTTTAAAGGATCAAATGAAGCATTTTTATCAATATTATTTTTTACATCAAATTTCATCAGAGGATTAAAAGAACATGCTTTAATGGCCTCAGAAAATGATGGAAAAAAGATAAGTGCATTTGTAGGCAAAAAAAGTCTAAAATAATGCTAATCATGAAAGCAAATGGGAAAACTTCATTATGGCTAACATAATCTTGTACAGGTGCTTTATTCACAATTAAGTGAAACCTTAACCTTAAATACTCTAAACGCTATATATTCATTTATCAGTACTTTCTACAGTGTTAAAAAGGTGTTTTGTTGTCTTCCCTGCTCATGATTTTGTAAAATCATAAGGCTTTATATTTTTATTAATATTTCTATCCTAATTATATCTCTGTGATATCCTGCAGGAAACTCAGCTCTCAGCAAGGAACTTAGCTCAGTACCCTGTCAGGGCAAGCATGGAAAAGAAGAGAAGGTAGGACAAGGAATTTTGCAGCTCCTGGGACATCTGGCGACATCTGGAGATACTGGAGAATTTACACCAGACATTTCAAGGACTCTGTCCACTGAGATGCAAGACTGCTGGAGAATTTGGACCACAGATATTTATTGGGATCTTTCTACCTAATGTCCCCTACCTTCTCCCTATCCCTATAACAAGAGCCACACTTGTCTTTGGTTGGGGGCAAAGATCTTATCATGCTCTCTGCCTGCACCCAAACACAATAAATTCTGTACCATGTTGACTTCATATAAGTCTGGTGGTCTCTGCTGGCTTTTCCCCTCCCCCTGTATATTAAAATGTCAGTTCTCTCAGGCACCCTTAGTGATAGGTGATAGGTGACTCTGGCTATGTCTTTGTGATTACAGAGGCCCTTGAACATAATTGCACTGTGTGCATGGCTCCACTGACCACCACAGTAGTAAGGTATCCCTGACAAACAAAACACATGGAAAAATGATTGATTATCTACTCACTCTGGTGCAAAATTTCCCGATTTTTACTCTTTGCATGATCAAAATATTTTAGGGCACTTCATAGTGAGAGTAATTGAGATTTTTATTATGAGTGCATTAAAAATTCTCTCTAACTTAAAAGAAGATTTAATGATCAATTTACATAACTCAAAATAATACAGTCAAGCACCGATGCCCTAGGATTTGTAAAGGAAACTGGAGAAGGTGAGGTGCTACGATCGGAGTAAGAGAATCTCAGTACATGGGCAGGTGAGGCTGCTGCCAATTTCCAGAGTGGCCCTTGTAGAACGTAGATGAGGCTCAGAAAATCACGGGGAAGGATCAGGTATTGATTCAGATTTTGTGGCACCTGAAGTTCTTCCCTTTGGCGAAGCACTTTTAAAAAATGAAAGAAAGAAATAAAAAGAACTAACCATGCAAATGACAAAGGTGGCTGCTGGTGCCTTGGACAGGACATGTGGAAGTGTGCAGGAGGGTGTGATGAAGCTTGGGATTTATTAGTTTCAAAGTAAATTTACCCCTGGAGATTTAAGACTTGGAAGTAACCATCTCTGAGGATGCCAAAATCATCTATCAGCATTCAAGTCTTTGCAGTAGAAAGGAAGCCTGTGAACCATGTGCCAGAGCCTTCAGCCAGAGAGGAAGAATGAACCAGAGGGGGCTGTGGACATGCAGAGAACAGGGGAGAGAAAGAAGACAATGTCTGCTACTGTCTGTTCTGTGTAGTATTTGTCGGGCACTGCTTCAAAGACTTTTTAAAATTTAGTTAATATGTATGGTAGGCAGTGAGAGGAGAGATTTATTTTCTAGAGCAGAAACAAATACAGAGGAGTTCTAGTTTTTTGTCTTGGCCATGCCTACACAGCTAGGAAAAGGGAGCAAGTGGCTTTGACTCCCAGGCTTCAGGGTCCTGGGGTCTTAGACAGCTAGGTTAGGGAGAAGAAGTGTAGGCAGGTAGACAGGGCTTCCAAAGGGGCCAGCGCAGAAGACAGGATGCATTGAAACTGTGGGGGAGACACAGACACCTCCCCTGGGGGCCAGACAACCAGACAAAAGCTGAAATCAATGTACCCACGTACTTCTCCTAAAGACAAACAACAGTGACTGATACTCTTCAAAAGTTATAAGAAGCTCAGGGAAAGGCAGGAAGAAGCACCAGTCCATTCCCGCCAGAAAAGCCCCTGATCTGTTTCATGCCTGTTTTCTCAGTGACTTGCTTCCCCATTTAATCAGTATTACCTGAATGATTAGGCTCATCATGTTGTCGGTTGAGCATATTTTTTTCCCACCTCATGTCCACCTTGTGATTTCCCATTTTCCCCCATCTCACTTTGTGGGTTTGCTTTATAAAAATCCCTAGAAAAGGCGGGGTCCTTGGCAACTGACTGGGGACACTTTGTGTCTCTCAGACAAAAGTTTTCTTTCTCCAATAAATATATTCTTCTCTTAATGTCTGTTGTTCCTAGAATTCATTCTTGTATTTTAGAGAACTTGTATTGGACCTCCAGCAGGCTGGGAGTGTCTTTACCCTGTATCACTGGGTCTATAGCCATAAAGGCCGTGCATGGCAGTGACCATGACATCAACCATGACATTGGCTGAGTGGCCAAGACCAGAGAAGAATGGAACACTGACCATGAATATAGGAAACTAACTGTTGGTACATAGCCATGAGATTCAAGAGGAAAATTACTTTAAAATATTCAGCAGTGAAAGAAGCAGTCTTTCGACTCAGTTCTCTGGTTTTCATTCCACCTCACAGCACCTACTGGAACTTGTTTATTTATTTATTTGTTTTGGCTTTGTATGACATTTCTTTTGATTTGCTTTGGTTTGGAGAAACAGAAGTTAAAAGTGTCCCTTGATGCCCTTAGATGATGTCTTTAATAATATTTCAAGTACTGGAAAATCTTCCCATTTTTTTTTTCCAAGATAGAGGTTCAGGAAGTCCCAAGAATGTAAATATTGTGTCTATAATTAGAAGAACAGGCAGACAGGTCTGTTACTGGGAAAGTGAATAATGATTTTCTTCTCTCTGTTTGAGGTTCTGAGGCTTTCTGGAGGCAATAACTGTACTAAGTATGCTAAATGGTAGCTTTTATTTTTTCCCCCAGGAAGGAAGCATGATAAATAAAAGTTTAAAAACTTGTTATTCAAGTTTAAAAAAGAAAATGTACTGCACTGGTTAGTGTGTGAATCATTGAGGGAGAGAATGTGAATTCAGGTCTTCAAGGGAAAATTGTCCAATGTTTCAGTAGCAGGCTGAAAAATGCGCCCCTCACAGAGACCCATAGTCTAACCCCTGGAATCTCTGAATGTTAATTTGTATGGGGAGGGAGTGACTTTGAACACGTGACTAAAGGTTTGGAGGAGGTTATCCTGGCTCATCAAGGTAGCAGCTCTCGACTGCCACCCTTCCAAAAGGAAGTCATAAGGAGATTTGATGCACACACCGAAAGGAGTCAGTGAGATGACAAAGGAAGATCCTAGCCTGGAATGGACACAGCTAAAGTACTGGCAGCCAAAGAAACAAAAAAGGGGAGGAGGAAGAAAAAAGAAAAGGGAAAAGAGTAAGGAATGGATTTTTCCCTGGAGAGCACATGACCTGCTGACACTTTGATGTTAGTGCAGTAGAATTAATTTCGGATTTTTGACTTCCAGAATTGTCAAAGAACAAGTTTCTATTGTCGTAAATTGCTTTGTTTATGGTAATTTGTTACAGTAGCCACAGGAAACTAACACTAATCAATGGGCTTCCCTGAAAGTGGAAGAGTCATTGTCTTAGAGTATTCATGGTAGTCTCTTTGGAGATTTGTATCTGATTTGCTCTACCTATCAGAGTGATAAGAATAAGACTTCTCAACAGCCTTATCTGACCAGTTTATAAGGCTACATGTGGCAAAGAAAGATGAACAGAAATGAGTCAATAATGATATAGGAGAAGGAAACTCCCAACCTGCCAGATATCTGGTATGAGAGCTCGCATTCACTAAAATGGAAGAATAAATGTTAGGAACATAGACGTTAAGAGCTGGATACTTTTATTGGGGGAAAAAAAAGCTTCTGTTGGAGAGAAAGATAGAAGGGGTCCTGAATGGGTTGCCAAGACCCTGACTGCTTGGACTATCCCACAGTCACCCCAAATCCCATAGCTAGAAAGTGAGGATGTGGAACACTTTGGTCCTTGGGTCTGTGTACTTTCTTGCTACTCTATCAGGCTTTCTAGGGAGCTTCCTGTTAATCTCACAGGCGAAGCCATAAATTGGTGAATTAAAAATCATATGACTTATTAGCACCTCCACATTGGTAGTGCTACTCATAAGTATTTCATTTGTAATTCTAATTTTGAGTCAAATGTCAAAACCAATTTCCTTGAAAAGACCATTTATGTTATTGTTTGGGGTTAAAGGGAGCTGTGAATTATTTGCTTAGTGCTTTCCTGGTTTTTCGTTTTCCATTACAAATGAATTTTCGGACATCCTGTATTTTCTTTTCCTTCTTGAATTTTAGTTAGTCAAAAAGTATGTTGAAAGAGCTCCTTTTGCTTGCAAGCAGTAACTGTGACTTAAAATAGTACTTCGAAACCAAGAATGAGGTACTAACTTTCAGTTCTTGGTTGTCCAACATTTGGTTGTCAACCAAACATTCTTTCAAAGAGTCACTTAGTCTCCATTTATTATTTCAATTTCTATTCATGTCACAGAAGAAAAACTTACTGCACTGTCTGGTGGTCATTTCATTTTGTGTAAGTTGAAATTTGGGAGGTCACTGGGATGAAATAAAATGCTGGCTGAAACCAAGGCAAACATTTGGCTGATCCTTGAAACAACTCTCCACCAGAAAAGTTTACACTCTTTGTTTTCCTTAGGGAGTAGGGACTGAAAAAGCCATAGAAAATAGCTATTCTTGGAGATCTTGCTCCCAGGCAAATGTCACAGAACAAGTGCCCAGGAAAGCTTAGCATCTTTCCTCTTAGCTAAAGCCCGAGCTAATTCCTGCTAGAACTGTTTGGTCAGGTTTTGGAATTTTTCATGCAAAGTGAGAGAGAAGAAATCTGGGAAAAGAGAAAGATGCCTGGAATGGTTCTTAGAATTTAATCCCACAATAGCTCCCACTTTAGGTCTTCCTTTGAACTCTGTTGGCTTCCTGGAAGCGCTTTTTATGTTTTTGCCTGGTTCTTCTTGTGTATATTTTT
This sequence comes from Dolichotis patagonum, assembly GCA_004027295.1. Taxonomy (NCBI): domain Eukaryota; kingdom Metazoa; phylum Chordata; class Mammalia; order Rodentia; family Caviidae; genus Dolichotis; species Dolichotis patagonum. Next base: position 49,047 of record PVJX010008361.1, read on the forward strand.
GTACCAGGAAACATGGAGAAAGGTTGAAGAATACTCTCTTCCCAGAAGTTTCTGCTTACTTGAAACAGATTCAGGTGGTTTGGGATTAAAAAATATTTATGTATTTCCTTAGAATTCAGAATAATATTTAATGTGCTCTACTTACCCAATCATACTTAGAATATTAATGAAAGATATAGTGATTCTGAATAATTACATTAACACCTTTTCTTCAAAGCCTAGGATGTTTTGATTATCATTTTTCATTGTCTTTGGTCTGTGTAAATCTAATGTTACAGAGCAATTTTATGTTCTGTTTAGGAAAAACTGAGGTTCACTAAGATGCTATATTTACTATTCAATGAGTCACACAGAAAGCTTGAGGTTCTTAAATGGTGTGCAGAAAACAAGATAAAGGAAAAAAATTCATGATCACAAAATATAACATTTCTAAATACCTAAAGTGGGACAAAAGTATCAATCATCTAAATTCAAGATTTCTTTGTACTAGAACTGCCATTTCTAAGTAGAAGATTACTGGAGAATGAACACTGATTTTCAAAGGTAGAGGAGCATGTTTTAGAGAATGAATTCTCTACTACTGAAAAACATCTCCCAAATATTAGGTGTAGATGGGTTATTCTTTTGTATTCTGTGTGTAGCACAATACTCACACATGTACAAAAACGCATGTCATATGGAGTCATTTTTTTCCTCTGAACTCCATGTCCTAACCCTGATACCAAATGTTTTAATAAATGCTTGGGTTACACTGTCATGGCCTCACTAGATATATATTGTAAGATTTATTTTATTTAATATACTCTTATTTTATTATTCCTGGGACAAAATACCTGGCACCCACAAGTTATGAAGGAGAATTTTGCTTCAGCTCACAGGTTGTAGAGGTTTCAGTTCATAGTTAGTTGCTCCAAGGCAGGGTGGCATGGCAAAAGGGCATGGCAGAAGACGTTTGCTCTTGGCCATGGCAGTAGAAGCTGTAGCAATCAAAGGAGGAGGCCCACCTCTTCCCACCAGGCATCACCTCTTACTATCACACCCAGAGAAAACCACTCCAGTTTCATACACCCATGACCTAGTCACCCCCCCAGAGCCCTACCTGTAAGTGTATGTGGCTGTGGGGACATCTAGATACAAACCATAACATCCTGTATGGGATTGAAGTTTCCCTTGAGTTCCTCCCAAGGTGGGCAAGGTTTCCTGAAGGTTTTTTTGTGGTAGAGCAGGGGATGGGAGGTTGCTGAAGTGTCCTGGGATGCCTGAAGGATGTTGAAAAAGAAGGCAAGTCACTGATGAAGATATCCGTTAGCCAAAGAAGTTAGAAGAGCTGCAGATGAAACTACACTGTGTGGTGTCTTGTAGGAAAGAGAGCTGGAAACATGCATATCAAGGTAGTAACCCATGTAAAAAAGATGTCAAGGATAGTTTAATGGACTTATAAACAGTAGTGATATAATTAAATCATGATGGTAGAATAGATAAGGGTAGAAAAAATTATCAGTGTGTTTTAGATGGGCAGTGCTGATGATTTAATGCTATGCAAATTTTATTTATTATTAAAGTAAAGATGGTTTTTGCAGACAATTGGAAATAAAAAGAAGTATCATTAGAGAATAATTGTTACTGTTAGTAGTTTCTTTTTCAAGTAGAAACACTGATCAGTTTTATGAAAGGAGAGAAGAAATTTGGGCTTATTATACCAGGATTTTGTGACTTTACACTGTGAGTTTGGGAAGTTAAAAAAACAACAGTAACAAAAAGCTAGCATCAGTAGCATCTTGCTTGCCATTCCAGGAAATCCATGAAAAACCAGAGGACACAAGTTGCTTAGAAGAGATGAAAGGACTTTCCATAATCCAAATGGAAGGAAGAGGAAGTGTGGGAGTAATTACTGAATTACGATTACTGAAAGACGAGCCTGTGTGTAAGGGTGGGGCCCTTGTTTGGAAAACTCCATGAGGGGAAATTTTTAAGTGATTGCCAGTAGCTGCCCTTCAGGATGTGGAGTGCTTTGTGGAAACCATAAACTGGCTGGCTGACATGGTCTGGAGAAAGTCTGTTCTCAGATTCATCTTGAACTGCCCATACATATTGACGCTCTTCTTTGCTCTACTTTAGGATGAGTTATGTAGGGTTCTTGGGTCCCTGGCTATCCTTATTCTGTAAATCTAGGTTCTGTAGGGAGAGTTAGGGAGAGGCAGAGAGAGAGAGAGAGAGAGAGAGAGAGAGAGAGAGAGAGAGAGAGAGAGAGTTTCGAAAGAGAGAGGAGAGAGAGAGAGTGTTTCTGGGACCTGATAGTGTGAATTCTGGAGTTCAATAAAAAGAAGATTCATATAAGGAAGAGTTTTATAAAGAGACATACTTATAGCTAGCAATATAATTTACCCTTTTGCCACACAAACCACATAACTACATTTGAATCACTACTTGACTAAGCAATTATAGTAAGTGCTAAATTGCATTCATATACAGACCCATGGGGTTTCTGTAATACACTTCATCACAAAAACAGTTCACAACTTTCTGCTTTGCAAAAGCATGTGCTTCCTGCAAAGATTTGAGGATGGCTTTTCCTACTTAATTTCTAGGCTGCTAAGCTCATTGTTCTATATTTTCATGCTTCTCACTGTTAAAAGGGTAAGGCTGGCTCAGATTTTGCATACTAGAAGAAGTTTGTTTTATTCATTTGAGAAATCAGGATTACATTTTTATGGGACTAGAGGATGTGGAGAACTCATTTCCTCCAAACCCAACCCTCACTAATTTAATTTCAGTGACTATAACCCGAGGTCATTTGATTGTAAATAGATTTGTTTTAAAAGCCCAAAGTTTTAATCCAGGATTTTACTATTCTTGTGTTCAGTGGCTTCATTTGGTGATCCCCCTAGACTTTGCTCTTCTCCCATCCCATACGAAGCTGATTTACACATTCACACAATTGGACCCATAATTGATGACTCAGAATAAACCCATCTCCACTCCTGGAAAGTATAATTCATGAATTCATTCTTTATTCAAAAAATATTTAGTAGTATTTTACAAGAAAAGATCAGCAGATTATCTATGAAAGGATTCCTGCCACATTTTGGTGAAAACTCTGTTTCATTATTTCACAGTCACACTTCAGTAGACCAGCATAGAATAGCTTCTTCTTGGTCTCTAAAATGACTCTTCAGCTTCTGCTTTATAGGGAATCAATATGAATTATTCACAAATACCTGTGAGCATTAAGGAAAAAAATGGCCTAATTCTTGGATAATATCATTATTACATTCTTAGTCATTCTTGTAGGAACCATATCTGTTCATGCTTTCCCAGAAACACTTTCCCAGCATTCTGTCCACTCGTACGTTCTGGTTTCCACCGAGGTACAACTTTATTTAGGAAGATTTAGTCCTCCCCTTTGCATACCTGAGTCCTAGGTTAGCTGATCCTATTTCATCCTGTGGCATTGTGTTCTCCTCTCTCACACCGCCAAACTGCTTTCTAATTCTTTACTTATTGGTGTCCTTACTTTACAATTTACATGGAAGACAATTCTCTTTTAAGTCTCATTCTAGGGCTTAAAAAGAATGGGTAACTTAAATATATTTTGGACAAATAATGGTAAACACTGAGAACATATATATCCGATATTATTCTCTTTTTCACCTATATGAACTCATTTAAATTTTACAATAATCTTATGAAGCACGTGCCATTAATATTTCCATTTTGTAAATGGAAAAACTACAGCACGATGGGGCTGCATAATGTGTCAGTCATGGCTTAGCGATTCAAAGGTGAAGCAGTCAGTCCCCTAAAGGAAAGAGTGCAGGAGGAACAAAAAATAGCAGGTATGAACTGCGTATTCATTAAGACACACTGTGGGTTATCCATGTACTGTAGTCTATAATCGACATTTGAAAGTGTTGAAAGGTATGTTTGTATGAAATGCTTCATACATTCTATTTCATACACTGGATGCTTATATATATTGCATATATGTATATATATATCGCTTATATTGCTTTGAATTTGCTTTTTGTCATGAAAGAAAAAATTAAAAAGCAAATTTGCAAACTGTTTCCTTCCCAATTCAGGCTCAAATCAGCAGTCATAAATCCTTAAGTGTTATGTTATTTTTGAGAACTGATGTGACATGTCCTAGATTTCAAATGTAGATACTGCAGACAACCGAATGAATTTCTGAATAAAAATCCCTATATAGGACACAAACATTAAGGAAGAAGGGGGAAGGGGGGCAAGCTATCCGATTAGAATTGGATCTGGAATACTGCCATCTAGTGATTTGAGTCAGCCATCTGCCCCCGTACAACTCACAGAAGCATGCTCATCAAAATAAATGATTTTTGCTGTGGCTTCTCTCCCTCTCTCAAATATCCTAGTAACAAATTGTTCCTGCAACATTTTAAGGCCACCCACCCATGCTTTCACCAATAATAAAAAGGAGGACAGACGGGTAGGATTGGGAAAAGAGGGAGGTGAACACCACAAGAGACATCAAAATACAGCAGAAACACCTGACAACCATGCAGATGAGATGAAGTAAAGAGATCAAAAGCAGAACTGAAAATGACTGATAATAGGGAAAAGAATGGAATGACAGATGAAAAGAGAAGACAGGACATGGAAAAATGTCCTTTATTTTTTAAAAAAGCAAGAAATAAAAGAAGACAATGTTTAAGTTTATGGAATTGTGAAATCATTAAACATAAAACAAGAGAAAACACTAATAAAGATAAAAAGCAATGATAGATGAAAGTGGATAAACTAAAAGATTCAGAAGGAATTTGTGGTTTTATTGTTCTTATTTTTAAATAATTAGAACAGAAAGATTATTTTCTATTTAAGATAGTTGGAAATATTAAATATTCTCATTTTCCTTGCCATTTTTTCATATATACATATATGCTTGATATTTCTCTCTTCTTCCTTCAAATGGTTTTAATTACCTTTGACTTCTTTGAGTTGTTTTTGAACTTGCTTCTGGAATCATGTGAACACGATGTATCTCAAACTACAATTTAACTTTTATTCTCACATCTTACAGAGATGCATTTGGGTGATTACTGATATACAAGATACCTCATAATTCAAACCAGGTTCCCCAAGATAGAAAACAATAACAGCAACAGCAATAGCAATAATTATACCTAGTGTGTACCTTGATTTATATTTTAAAAAGCATTTTAATGTTCATGATCTTCTTTTATTTCCTGAACAATGATATTTGGAAGCTAGCACTGGTGTTACCAACCTCTTTGATAGACATAGCATTTTAGACCTGAAATGTATGGGAACATTCACCAAAGTAGTTAGCAACTAAATACTTTGTCACCTGACTTTAAGCCCGGAAAATATCCTTTCATTAACAATTCTCATATTCTCTTTAAGGGAAGGAAAAGCTACTTTGTTCTGCAGTGTAACAATGGAGCTTTAAGATGGTGTGCACAGACTTGGGAAGGTAGCATCCTGGCCTCTCTTCTGGATGGAAATTCCTTCGAAGAGAGATCATTTGTTTTCCCCTACGTGACCTCCTATGTACTTCTGAAAGCTTCCTGGCCCAGTTATGAAAGAGTATGTTGAGAAGTGACTTCTTTCATAGCCAGATTCTGTTCTGTGTTACTATTCTGAGATTTAACTTCCTCTGGTGATAAACATGGCTATATCTGTAAATATTTAAAAATCAGTCGCTTAAATCTGTTGAATATTTCATTTGTGCAAAGCAGTACAAGGTATATAGAGATTCCTGATGTCATGGAACTTCTTCTTGTAAGTTCTATGGATCACTGGAATTGTACTTAGGAAGGACATTCACCCTGTCATCCATTCAATAAATAATGTCTTGGTATCAATTATGTATCAAATCCTGTGTATTAGGTACTAGGTACACTATTCTGTTCTTATAGTGCTTATAGCTTCAAAAAACATGCCATGAATATTATCGTTGCTCTTGAATGACAGTAGCTACTCAGAATTACCTACAAATAACTCCAATTATTTCTCAGACAAATCTTGTTTTTCTCTAATTAAAATAACTTATCACAATACCTTCATTTACAACTTTTACATTTGAAATCTAAAATATTTACTACTGGTTTTCAAGTGTATATAGCTTGGATTCAAGCAACTTGTTTCAGTCTAAATTAGAAAAACAAATGATTTAGTTAAATCACATTTACCAAAAATGGGTGAAAACAATGATACAAATTGGTACCAAAGTGCCTGTTGAGTTCAATTTGATTTTTGTGGATCTAATAGCTTTTGAAATCACAAGATTTTGTAGATTAGAAAACTGTTGTATAGATGGAGGTAAAGCAGAGAAGACAAAGAGAAAACTTATCGGCAATGGTGAATGGTTAATGACCCACCTTGGTTGGTAGCTGTGAAAAAGAGAAAAAAAGGAAACAGATATGATGGAGGTAAAATATGAAGTAACTGGAATAAGTTATGAGAAACAAAGGAGAAAGGAAACATGACTATTTGGAAAAAAAAATTCTTTTTTAGTGCCTGACACTGTTCCCACAAATTCAGTATACAGACAGTTATTCGAGAAGAAATTAAAAGTAAATAGAAATTACAGTGCTATGGGACCCAGTGATTTAAAAATAATATAAGTAAGGAGACATAATGTCCTGGTCAAATCTGAAAAAGGGCTGAGACTGTGGGGCCCAGGGATATGTGGGGATAAGGCCGTGAGCTTTGGGGGCTTTTGGCAGAAGAGCGAGGAGAAGTTGGCGGAAGAAGATCTGGAATAAAGAAATGAGTGATGGAATGAGGTTGCTTCTTCACTCTTGCTTTTGGGGCTAAGATGATGTTTGATAGAGAGGAGGGAAAATAAAGCCCATCACTAAAGGGATGCTGAAGGAGGATAGAAAGATGGGAAGAAAGAGCACTGCAGCTGGAATGCTGGGTCGGCTGGCCCGGAGGAGCGTCTGAGGTTCAAGAGCTTTGGGGAGCTTTCTCGGTAGCTGGAGGTTTTGATGGAATAGGAAACAGAAGATATAAATCATTTTTATTTTTATAAATACTATTGACATGTCCTTTGTCTTCTTTTTTTTCGCTAAGCTGATGTTGAGGCCTGGAGATACCCGAGCTATAGATAAAGAGGACAAACTGTTAAATCAACACATCATGTATCAGAATAAAGGTATTAAAAATTAATTCCATGACCAATAGGACTAAGGCAAAACTTGACATACTTAAAAAATCAGATTAGTCATGCTTGAAAGCCTTATGTAATTATTTTATCAGTGCTCACAGTTGTCCCCAAACTTAGGTATTAATGTTCCTTTTAAATTTTTCATAGGAGGAAACAGAAGGCAGAGAAGAAAAGACAGTTGCTCAAGGTCACTCAGAGCTGAGACTCAAATTTAAATCTATCATACCGTATGGGAGAGAAGTACAAGTTAATGTTGAACTATTACAGCCCCATGATTATCGTTACTGTTATTAAGACAGAAATATTACTCTCTCTGGGTCCAACTATACTAAATATTGAATCATTTGACTATGTATCTTCATTTTGATTTTGTGCCTACCATATAATTTTCTGAATATAATTTGGTTTTGGTTTTGCATGTTCTTATACAGACACACTCTTCTGTATGTTATGGTAATTATATCTCTCTTTGAAAATTATTTGGTATACAGAATTTGAACTTATAAATATAGGAGTTGATTAACACCAGTCAGGACAAAATTATTCTTTTTCTAAGCATCCAGGTAACACAATGAGAACCAAAGTACTCTCGCCTCATTCAATCTTCGGGGAGGTAAACAAATATCTTTATTTATTGACTTGTTTATCTATTTGTCATTGTCTATGTTCCAGGTGCTACATGTCAAAGGAGATATTGTGCCATGGGGAGACAGATAGTTTCTTTGTCTTTAGGAACTGCTGCACTACCAGGAAATATAGGCATTGCAGAAATAGTCTTTTAGGTAATCTACTTCTACATTTGTGGGATTTATCAACAACATCAGGGTATGACGCAGTCATGGAATGTTTGATCTTACCTGATGTGAGGAATCAGAGTTTCCTCTTCGAAATTTCTCTGTGTTGTATTTTGAATATGAGTTCTTTCCTTAGAACACAATAGGGTTTTTATTTTGAGATGTTGGCTCTTTACCTGGTGGAACAGTTAGCTAAAAATGATGAGAAACTTGTCTAAGATAAATTTCTGGAGCTATAAGGTGGAGGGAGATAGAGAGAGAGACATAGATAGAAAGATAAAGAATTGCTGATTTATTTAGAAAGTAGTCTGATTGTTGGATAACTTAAAAGTGGGAGTGGGTGAGAGTACTGGAGAAGAAAAGACAGAAACCTGGACATCCATGTTTAGAAGGAAATTGATGAAAGTAAAAGAAAAAATAATCAAAAGGAAATGTTTGCATAGTTCAGTATCATGGTATTCAAGGGAGGATAAAATTTAAAAGAGGCAGGAACGATTGTCATCAGGATGGAAAGCTATGACCAAGTTCATAGAGTAAGGACAAGAACTGAATTTATGGAAGCACTAGCAATGGCTTAAAAAATACCCCGTGTTTCTTTCTTATAGGAAAATGGATGCCTGATTTGTAGCTTGACACCCCGTTATCTCTTTTGCATCTACATGTGGCTTTGTGAATAGCTCTGACTAGTGCAGTGAAGAAGTACTGAATGGAACATGGGGTGTCTTTCCTGTAAAACAAGGGAACACTTCTCTTAACTCCCTTCCCTCACTGGCTTCCCTGCACATCAGTGTCATGCTTATAGGTCCAGCAGGGAGGCTGAGTCCTAGAACCTGGGGACAGTTACGGGCTTCCTAAAGACCCCTCACACTGTTTTCCTGTTTTCTCCTCCTAAGCAGATGAGGTAGTTTTGGGTAAAAGAGAAGGCACCAATGAAGTATTTGAAGTATTGGTCACGGCAAAATATTGAGAAGGCACAGGAGAGCCTTTCCTCTACTTTTCTGAAAAATGATGTTACTACTTCTTGATTTCTTGATTGTAAGAAAGAAAAGATAGACCATGAAAAAATAATAATGATGCCCAATTTAAAATTGTCTTATACACCATCTTTTTCTAAATAGTTTAAAAGCAATACGTGGTCAGTAGAAAGTTCATTTAAACTTTCTTCATGTTGATCTTTTTGGGACCGGCATTATAAGGTGCTATTCTCTCTTACTACTCTGAGCAGTGGCAGCGAGCTGCAGGTCCCAGATGGCAAGAGGTCACAAGAGAAAACAAATGATTCTCCCCAGTGTGCTGTGTTTCTAGGTTAGGATGCACGGTAGATTAGTTATATTAAATTCATTTTCAACCTATGAGATTTTCAGTTTACAGTAGGTTTGTGGGGGAAGAGACCCCATTATAAGTTGAAAAGGATCTATATAGTTTTTACTTTAACTCTGAAGTCTATTATTAAGTTTTAGATGATTAAGTTTCTCTTCTTTGTGTTTCTCCCTGGTGTCTAGCAGAAGTCACAGCCAATGGTACAAACTTATGTCTGTTCTACATGACAATGACTCCTGTGTCATAACCAATTGAACCACGGAAGGACAACTGACTCAAATTGATGCAATTATAGTGGATCCTTCAGGATCTTGGAGTTTGATTTGGGAAATACTGGCTAGCTTGAATGAGTACCCTTGAGAACTAAGATCAATGGCTGTCCTGTATATACACAGAGGAACAAAGACAACAGACATGGCGGAGGGAAAGAAGGAGAAAGAAAGCTTTACAGAAGAAAGAAGAAAGTGTGGAGGTGGGAGTGGGGAAAAAGACAGAGTAAGAAAGAAGGGCAACTGATTTGATGTCTGACAGCTTTCCTGACCTGGCTTCTAGCCTTTTGGGGTCTACCTGAAATTGTAGACACTGCCATTCAAGATACTCTAAGAGATTCTTTGTAATTCACAGAACAAGACAGAGGGAAGGAAGGAGGAAGGGAAAGAGAGAAAGACAGAGAGAGAGAGAGAGAGAGAGAGAGAGAGAGAGAGAGAAAGAAACAACAGACAGAGGGGATCTTTACCATTATAATTATCTCTTCAGTTCCATAGAGACTTACAGGAAAAAAGCAGCTTCCTGGATTCCTTCTCAGAACGGTCTCATTTTAGTTTTGAGACAGGTCTTAGTGGTTCACTGAAGTGCTGTGAAGGCCCAAGGTAACAGAGACAAAAGACTGTGCAAACAGCCCTAAAGAAGAGTCTGATCCTTGAGGCTGTGCTGGGGAGGGTAGTTAGAAGGGAAGATGGGAACAGTAAAATTGGATAAGATGATCAATCCCTAATTTTCCCAAGCTCAAACACTCAAGCAATCAAAGCATCACAAATAGAAAAGAGATCATTGGGTACCATCCCAACTTTAAAATAATTACCCAGGAAGGCAGAGAGAAGTAAATTATATGCATTTTCACCTGCAGCTAAGTGAGCATCATAGATTATAAACATAAGATTTAAAGGAGATGACTACTAGTGGGAGGCAATCATTTTAAGTCATTGAGAAGACCGGCTTTGATTTATGCTATGGAGACCACCTCAGCATTCTTAGTGGAAAGTGCAGCTTACTTAAGCTTTTCCACTGACTAGTTGTATAATTATGTGAAGTCAGTAGTCAGCTCTACCTCCACAGCAATTCCTTACTCTATGAATTCTTCGCATTACATTTATTAATTTATGCAGAATATATGTGTCAAGCACAGAGCTCGGGGTGTTAAATAAATAAAAGATCTGGTTTTACTTCTCCACGAATTTAAAGCCTGGGAGGAGAGATCTCAATGGAATTAAATAACAGACTTCTATAAAAACTATTATATCTCTATGAACAAAGGGCAGTAGGAGGCACCTAAGCTGCCCACAGGTAAGGAGAAACTCTGCTGGGCCCGTATTTGGAGGAATAGGAGCTGCTAGGTGAACCAGGTGATGATGGAAATCTCTGGAGAGGGAAGAATCTCACACACACAGATCTTTGCTAATGTCTTTTAGAGCACTGATATTTTTCTTTGCTTCTGCTTTGTTGAGAAGAGGAGGGAATGAACAAAAGTAGGGTAGGATTATGGGTTTGAATTAATAAAGAGATGTTAAAAGGAAGTAATTCTCTGGGCCTCTGCAAATCACTTAAATGTATTCAAAATGAACTCCAGGACAGTAACATGAAAAAGCAGATAATTAAAACCTCCTTTGCCTCCTATATATTTGTTCACACAAAGTCGTTGAGATGCTGCAAAGTGGTGTAATGAGATTCATGGGCTTTGTAGACAGTGTTCCCAACCAGAGGCAAGGTGTGGGGGCTGAAGTAGACCATCTACCAATACCTCTGCTTCATAGGTGTAAGAGCCTAAAAAATAGTAAATGCTTTTGGGCCTTGGACCCATTGTTTGTGAAATGGAACTAACAGTAGCTGCTTCCTGTTTAGAGATTTAAATGTTAAACATGCAAGATGCTTAGAACCAGCCTGGCATATACGAGCACCATGGTGTTAACTATTATTACTTGCTCTCCTTGGAGTGTCTACCACCAAAGTGAGGTGAGTAGTGGTGATAAATCTCTTTGCCCATGCAGGTTGCTTGGGAATTCTTCTCTGTCTATGGCCTCCAGTGAGGATGGCTTAGAAAGGCCCTATTGCAGGCACAATGAACAGTATGAATAGAGAAATAAGCCATGCAATACAGTAATTTTGACACAATGCAGTGCATTTTAAACATCAAGTGAATGTTCTGGAACCCCTGCTGCCTGAATCTTCCAGAGATCCCTCCGGGGTAGCACTAGAAGTGTACAATGTCAGATATCACTTCAAGGACTGGAATCAAGCTTTAGATCCGCTGGTTTGTGCACCCCCTTTTCATTCACAAGCCTTTCTTTCTTCTTTCTCCTCCTGACTTTAGGGGAAAATCTCAGCCAGCGACCCTAGGAATCTGTGGCAGAACCAAGGGTGAAAAACTGCCATGTGCTATTAGCCACCAGCAGCAAAGATATTTTAAACAATCACAGTTTTCTTGTGAAAAGAAACAATAGTGTTTTCTAAAATGAATCCTGGTTAGAAACTGTCCTTGCTTTGTGACTTTTATGTCATATGGACAAATCAGTGCTTAGACATGGTTATTTGCCTGTCGCCCTTGCTGCACAGATACTTCTCCTTAGAATGCCTTAACTCACCTTCCAATGTCGGTGATTGATTTTCAAAAACGGGGAAGACACTGTTTGTATGCTCACTCCCTGTCTCTGGATTGCACCGCAGGCGCAACCAGGGTGGGGAAACAGTATCCTGGATCACGCTGAAGGTTTGCACAGATGGAACTTCAGAGGGAGGAGCTGCCAGCTACTTCCCTGCCAACTTGTTAGTGCTGGAGATGTTATCCTCTTGTTTTGCCAGTTTAATAGAGGATCAGTCATAAAGATTCTCTGTAGGCTCAGCAACATAATTATTATCCATGCTTTCCACACTAACTAGGAGAAAACACCATGGTCTGAATCTGCCTCATTTTAAATGCCAAGCTGTGCCCACATTCAGCCCACAAACGAACCTGATAACTCAATAGACCCTTAGCATTACTACTGCTGTCACTATGGTGGATGCTAAACTCACAGTGGTGAAGTTGCCACACTGTCTCTGTGTTTTCTTCTTTACCCAGTCCCTTCCAACACCAGTGCTCTTGCAATCGATAATTATTAAAAAGGTAAAAATCGATGTCACATGCAGTTCTGGTACTCAGTCCAGAAGTGCCAAGGCCCTGCAAATTTGGAAAACAAACTCCTTAACAGATGGACCACATAAAGTTTACAACATGTGCCGTGTGGGAGGTAGTGTGGCTCTGGGCGGAAAACAGAAGACTGAAAATTTGGGAGCTCCGCGATCTTGAATTTGCTCTTGTGTTTTGCTTGTAGGCAGCTCACATAAGCTTATATCTTTCATTCTTCTCAGATGCCCAGATCTGCTAACCTTATAAGTGAGTGAATAATAAGAAACTGGGCAATCTTTTTTCTTAACATGAAACAAGAATCTAAATGCTAATTGCTACCATTAGGATGATGTATAACTGGTATCAATGTGTTAATAAAATGTAGCTGCAGGTTCTAAAAAACTCCAAAATATAATTGTGAGTCTAAAAGGCAGTCCTCTTTCATGAGGACAGGTATATAAACAATGACCTGCAGTCACTGCTGGAGAAGATGTCGCTGGCCTTAGATAAACCATTGAAAAATGATTGGATCTGTGATTTCTCTATCTGTGTTGCCAACACGCCTTATAAGTGGCTTCTGAAAATCTAAGAGATGTTTGATAAGTGTTAGAACTAAATAGATATGATATGAATTTGACAATAGTTTAATAACAAACAATTCTCAAATGTGGATGGATGATCATCAGTATTACCTGGGGGATCTGTTTGAAATATTTCTAAGACCCACGACAGGCAGGGTTATTGGAGATCTCTGAAACACAGGTAAGAAATCTGGATTCTGAAAAGCTTCCACAAAAGATTTCTGACCAGTCAGTAATACTTGGGCTCTATCACATTCCTAAGAATATATGAATTGATATCAAAACTTTTGGTTAAATTGCATTTCACTGAAATTCCAACACTAAAGAAAGAAATACAAGAGTTGTTATTTAAAAGGAAAGAGGATTGGCTTAGCATCAGGTGGGAGGGAGAAAAAAGAATATCTTAGTTACTTTCTCACTGCCAAAATGTAATGCCTGATACTCATAGCTTCAAGAAGGAGAGGTTGATTTTAGCTCACAGTTTTAGAGCTTCCAGTCCACAGTTGGTTGATTCCAAGGCTTAGCTGAGGAGGTACAGCTCATGGCATGGCAGTGGGAAGCACAGAGAGGTCAAGGGAGGAGAGGGATATATACCCTTCCAAGTCACACCTCCAGTGACCCATCTCTTCCCAACATCACACTCAGTTATAAACCCATCACTGAACTAATCCAGTATCACACATCCATAATCCAATCCCATCCTAAGAGCCTGACCTATTAAGTGCATGAGGCTTTGGTGGGGTCATCTAGATATAAATCATAACAAGGACTGTGAAGAGGAGGAGTCTGATTCAGCCACCAGAGGAAGTAAAACATGTCATTAAGAATACCAGGCATCCTGGAGGAGAAGGTAGAGAGGGAAATGGGGCAGTGCAAATATATAAAGATCTCTGCAGTATCCGCATATATGTGTCACATCCTTTGCATAAATCCCCACATTTTCCTCTCACTTTAATACTGTCTTTGATTCTCAATTCAGTTTTCAATCTGAGTTCAGAGTACACTCTGGAAAATTAAAAATGGATCATGACTCTGGCCTGTTTGAACTGGTAACACATCTATAATTCACAGGATCAAGTAACCAGTCATCGTCCTAGAACGGCTGATTTCGGCAGGTCTCTCCAGCAAATGTCTGCTCTCCTCTTCTAACTACTTATGGTTTGGTAGGCATACTTATGTTTTGTTATTGCTGGGGCACCGGAATTCCTTTCCACCAGGAGGCTTCGCGCATATTCTTTTTCCTGGAAAAAGTCTCCCCGGGCTCCACCCCTTTTTTCCTATTGTAGTTCTCCTCCAAGATTTGTGGCCATTCTTTACATCATACACGACATGTTATCAAGGAGGGGCTTCTCTAATTATCTAGTTTAAATTAGGGTGGCTTATTACACTGACATGGTATCCTGCATTTTCTCGATAGCTTAATTTTAATTTTTGCTTTTATATTTATTTGATTGACTAAACTCCACAGTGAAGAGTGAACCTTGTCTAGACAGTCGCTTCATTCATTTCTATGTATAGGGTGTCTCCCCCGAGTACTACGCTCTGGAGCATGGGTGTTCAACCTTTTGGCTTGTCAGGGCCTCACTAAGTACAGAGAAACAGCCTTGGAAAGCCAATAAATATTTAATCTAGTAAACGCATGTCACTGACCAAACTCCCTTCATTTTTATATTTTAACTTATTAAATTTAGTTTCTAAAATAAGCTCAAGTTTACTAATGAAATAAGAAAACTTAATATGTCTGCTTAGCAGTAACAAGGGCCTGGCCTCTCCGGCATGCACATGCAGGCACAGTGCAATACTGTCGTAGTCAAGTGCTGCATTTTACTCCCCAAGATGCTCAAATGCGAGCACCGTATGCTATAGGCTGGTTCCCATTCCACTCACTGTGTGTGTGGGGTGCTCTCCACCCTCCTATTGCTACCTGTGCAGTCCACAATTAAGTGCCTCCTGCCTCCCAGTACCACTAAAAAATCACTCTAATGTTAAAAGTTTAACATATCACGGGGCCAGGGCTGCCATATGTGCTCAATAAATACTTGTTGAAAAACATATGAGGGCATCATGAGTGTTCTGAGACCCAGGAAATTAGGATTAAAAAAGATGATTTTTTTTCTTAAGTCCTCTATTGTGTTCTTTATACTTCGTCACGTATAGTATCTCACGATTTTGTCCTAAATGCTTTAGAAGTCACAACTGGAAGGCTAGAATTGACAAGCAAAGATGAGTAATTGGCAGAATGAATTGAGTTCTGTAATGGAGACACGACATAAAGGTTTAACTAATTTTGGTTCCTAGATTTAAACAAAAAGAATCTTAAGGGGTGCACTTAAAGTGAGCATTCAGCTATATGGGGTTTCAAACGTGGAAAGTAGTGAATACTGAAGTTTTTTACTTAGGATGCAAACCGATTTCCTTTTATTCTGTCAGTCATGATGATGGGGTGGTAGTTTGGGCGCGGGGTGAAGCGTTTCTCTGTTTCAGTCCTCTTGATGAAATGTGAATTGACCTCTTGATCTGGGATGGCTGGATCACTTTCTGCCTTCCTGGGCTTTGTAGTTTCAACTTTAAAATCCCAGGCAGTTAGAGGTGTGTGGTAGATTGTTGAGACATAGACACGAGGTCTTGAAATTTAGCCTGACTATATTGCTATCTCACCCTGTGCATAGGGAGGCAAGGCAGGCAGGAAAGGTGCAAAGAGAGGAGCGGAGAATATGTAGGAAGAGTAGACAGAAAGGAGCGAGGCGAGAAAGGGAGGGAAGAGAGAATTGACTGACAGAGTTTTTATGATTTTCCAGACTCTACTTCCAGCACCTTATGAGATCTAACTCACCTCCTGCATTTCAGCTTCAGAAATGCATGTCTCTTATTTCTGTTGGAGGAAGCCTGAATGAAGACAGATGAAAAAGCTGAGGAAGAAAATTTACAAAGCAGAAAAACAATGAACCAAACTGTAGAAGAAAGTATAAAGACATAGTCTTCAAGTTTTCTTGTTTTGTGACCCCATTTTTGAATACTGAAAAGGCAAAAGCTACTGATAGAAATCTGGTGACTTAAACTATCAGTTAGAGAAAAATAAAAATGTATGTACAATATAATATGTGAGTAATGTCTAGTAGGAGGTAGAATGGGGGGAAGCAATGGAATTGAAGTCATAGCTGTCATCTGGCTTGTAGTCTTTGCTTTGTCACTGACTATATAATATACAATATATAATATATAAAATTTCATAATTTTTTGACTTCTCTAGGGCTTGGATGCTGTAGGACAAAAGTATTGAGATCTATGGGTCCATCTACCTAAAAAAAAATTATGTTAGTTAGAAAGCCTTGGCATTCTCTTGCAGTTTCTAGTTTCTCTATTTTATTTTGTACTCTGAAATTTTCTATTACTGGTTTGATTGCTATGATTTTATGTCTTTTATGAGGAGCTGTGATGCCTAGATGCATAACTCATGGTCCCTGTCCTTTAATGTATCACAAAAAGAAATAAATAGTATGTGACAGACTTAGAAGTAAGTCAGGATAAAGATGTTTGCATCAATGATATGAACAATGTTTCAAAAATTTATTTAATTTTTCTTGGGCTCAGGATGAGATACTGGGAATGACTTCATGCAGGAAGTAACAGTTGAACCAGGTCACCAGAGTAGGGCATTCTGC